>JANZLP010000064.1:24299324-24309524 GCA_026930925.1 Chelictinia riocourii | reverse complement strand
GTAGTATAGGTGAGACCTTGCAGGGTTTACAGAACAGTGTTGTACCTGAATGCTGGGGCTCCCAACACTAACTTGGCAGGGCAGCTTACTGAGTATTGCTTAGCTTGGCCCCTCAAATTGGTAAGAGTCATGGCAGTGAAAAAAGCCAATCCTTCTTGGGAAGCTAATTAATTCTGTACAAAATGTTCAGCTCCAGTAAACATTTTACCTAGATGCCTGACCCCACTACTGGTGACAAAAAACATGGAAAAGCCCAAGGTACTTCTTTGTCAGGTCTTGACAGTTAAGACTGCTCTTTAGCCATACCAGCCCCCTCAGACCAGACGGAAAGCCTGAAGTAAGATTTACCCCCCAAATGTTGGTGTCTCAGTAGAAGTTAATATTATTGTGGAGGGGAGGAGGGAGGATGGCTGGATGCTAATTCTTATTAAATATTTGATGTGTAGAGAAATCTAATACAGTGGAAACTCAAAGAAATCTCATTACTTGGTGGAACACATTGCATACTAAGATAGAGATGACTCAGACTCAAAAACTAACAGGCAGATTTAGTAAGGAAGCACATCTGAAACAATGTCCTGCTGTTCTTTTCCATTAAAATAAGAAATCTACATATTGTCTGCTACCCTGCTTATCTAGATGTTTCTCAGAGTCAAGAATATGTTTTTAAAATGTCATTGCATGCTATATTCCTCCCTGGTGATGCTATGTTAGGCTTTCCCCCTCTTCTTGCACAGTTGCTCTCAGAGCTGGCTGGCTGGACAGCAGTAGGTGCTGCAGATCCTCCTCTACTTGTGTGTAGCTCTGAGGGTCCCCCTGAGCCTCTTCTTCTCCAGTCAATAAGTGGGTTCCACTCTGAGGCTGATGGTTTTGCTTAAGCACATGAGACTGCAAACTCACATCCTTTTTCAGTGCTTCCTCAAACACACACCATGTCACAGACTGCTTCCCCAGTTAAGGTCTCTAATCCATCACTCACAATTCCTTAAGGGGATTAATTAATTTTAAAAATGGTTGTGTTTCTAGGTATGCTAAATGTCCTCCCTCAAGGACAAATGCTCATCTCTCCATTTGCACATCTCTCTTGATTCATCTTATTGGAGTGCCTGGTATTATGCCTTGTATTATACAATCCCAAAACATAATAAAAGCTCAATTCCCCTAATACTAATCACTGCTTAAAAATCTCCCATTAAGGCACACTTACTGCTCTTGTTTCTGTATACAACAGTCACAAATATGTAACTTCTTTTGTTACCGGCTTTTATAGAAGAAAATGTTTAAGACCACGTCAGCATCATAAGAAACTGCAACTTTCGACAGCACTGGACACTTCTAAGAAGGATCAAGCAACCTCCATGTCCCATATAAATTTAATATTTTCACGTCGCGAGTCAGAATTTCCTGGTGGGCTGTCCGTTGCTAGCAATGGACACACTGAAAACTCAGGTGCAAAGGAATTAATCAGTGCTGTCCACATGGAGATGGTATCACCTAGTGGAGAAGCAGATATGCATACACCTATGCTCAAACACTCATTCAGTACTTCCCAGGAGTTTAGCTCCCGAGAGGAACTGCTCTCTGACAAGGAGAAAGACAAGAGCAGAATTTCGTTGAATGACCTGACTCCCAGCGGGTCTCTAAGAAAAGACTACCACAAATCAGCAGATAGTTTTCCTTTAAAGACAAGAAAATCTACAGAAACAGCTGAAGGCTATGAGCCCCCTATCAAAGATGAGTATAGAAGAAGTTACAATGCTATGCTGTCTCAGCCTTTATTTGAAAAGCAGGAGAGAGAAATTCAAGTATCTATGAACCATATTGCTACTGGAAGTAAATACAATATTCAGGAACAAATATACCCCACACCTTCAGCACCTGAAAAAGAGCTGCTGGACTGCAGACCTACTGATTGTATGATGTCTCGTTCAGTTGATCACCTTGAAAGACCTACATCTTTCCCTCGACCAGGTCAGTTAATCTGCTGCAATTCTGTTGACCAAGTCAATGACAGTGTTTACAGAAAAGTTTTGCCTGCATTGGTCATCCCAGGTCATTACATGAAATTGCCAGAACATCCTTTTGTTAGCCAGCCACTCGTTGTCCCAGCTGACCAGCAGATTGATATAGAAAGACTTCAGGCTGAGCTTCCCAACCCTCATGCACGGCTTTTTCCACACACCCCACAACAGCTGCAACCCCAACAGTTAGCATCCCAAGCAATATCTCAGCAACATTTGCAAGATGCCGGTGCTGCTGAGTGGAGTCAACAAAATGCTTCCATGTCTGAATCTATTTCCATTCCTGCCTCACTTAATGATGCATCCCTGGCTCAAATGAATAGCGAAGTGCAGCTTCTTACAGAAAAGGCTTTGATGGAATTAGGAGGTGGAAAGCCATTGCCTCATCCTCGAGCATGGTTTGTTTCTCTAGATGGACGTTCAAATGCTCACGTTAGACATTCATACATCGATCTCCAAAGAGCTGGTAGGAACGGGAGTAACGATGCCAGTTTGGACTCCGGTGTTGACATGAATGAACCAAAATCTGCCCGAAAGGGAAGAGGAGATCATCTGTCTGCACCACAGGGTCATCCACCAGTGCAAGAGCACCAGCAGAGAGAGCGGAAGGTTTCAGATAGCACAGCTTACACACAACTTGTGTACTTGGATGATATGGACCAAAGTGGCAGCGAGTGTGGAACAGCAGTTTGTAGCCCTGAGGACAATGCTCTACGATGCCTACTAGAAGGCACTAATAAGAGAAGTGGTGTGCAGCTGCCCAGCCTGCAGGAGGAAACAAGAACTGTGGATACCAAACCAGAGCCATTAACTAGTCCTGAACACGGAACACCGGTTCAAGATGATGAGGAGGATGAGGAGGATGAGGAAGATGACCAAGGTGAAGATAAGAAGAGCCCTTGGCAGAAGCGAGAGGAAAGACCACTAATGACTTTCAATCTGAAGTGAGCTATTGTGAAAATCCACCATTCAGTGGAGTATAAAATTGCCAAATATTCTTTCTGTGGAAGTGCTTGATTTTTTTTGTTTGGTTGTTTTTTTGTTTTGTTTTGGGGTTTTTTTTGTGGAGAGAAAAGAGAAAAACAAACTGTGGTGAGCAACATTTGAAAGAACTTAAATGCATTACTGTGTAAATGTTAGAAAAGAATTAAAATCATTCCTCTGATTTAACGGCTGCCTCCAGTGAGATAGCTGAAGAAAGAGTGTGATTGTTGTTCCATATACTTGATATTGGTCATCCAGGATGTTGAAAATACTGACAAATTGTTTTGGTTGGTTTATGACCTCAATCTCCTTATGAATGGGAGCTGGTAAAGCTTTTGTTTTGTAGGCCAATTTTATGTTGATAATGCTACTGAAAGTATCTTAAACACAGGAGTTTGACACATGGTGTCCAAAATTGTGCATTATCTCAATGAAAGGCTATGCATTGCTGCTTTTAGTAATATTTTGCTTATACTATGCTTTTCTTAATTTTACAAGTTGGTTGTAAACATTTTATGTCCTTTATTATAAACTACTCAGCAATTTATTTTAATGTGAAACTGCAGGAAACTTGAGTAGCATCCCTTAGCATTGAAGCCTTTTTATGAAACCAAACTGAACTTTGTGTCGACTAAGATTCCTTCAATTCTGGTCCCATTTACTCAAAGTGCCTTTTTTACAGTAACAATGAACAGTCCCTTCTTTTGGTAACTCCTTTTAATTGTCCCCATTTGGGATTTTATAAACTTCTGAACTTCTACCTTTTATTTTAAGCTGCATGCCAAGAGTCCCATTTTGTGCTGAGCATTACTCATTTCAATACAGTGTATTCTGTAGCTATCATGTATATTGTGGATTCTGTTTAGCCAGGATAGACTTAGAAGACATTTTAAAGGGCCCAGAATAGCCAAGAATAGACTGTATATATTGTTAGTTTCCTCTGGAATCGTATGAGCTAATCCCGCTCATATAAAATGGACTACAGACCCAGCAAGTGGACTGAATGTGTCTAGAAAAATTTTGAAAAGAAAAATGTACTATCCAAAAGTGCCAGAATAACTCTTCTGTGCTTTCTCCATACAGAGCTGCTTGGTTATCCAAAAATTATGATTGAAAATAAACTGCAAAAAACATCTTTGTGGATTTTTTCCTCTGTTGGTAGTCATCACATATTTTATGTTATTTAATAAGAAAAATACTGTGGTTTCAGTTTTGCTGTGCATATTTATGCTTGTGTGACTTACACACTTTCTTAAGCAGTTCTCCTGAACTTCAGCCAATACTGAAATTTAGACCCCTTTTCAGAATAGCATCCTCCCTATCTTGATAAATATATAACTATTTGCTTAAGTATCACTGAAGACTTTGGAAATTAAATCCTGGTATCATCAAAATTCTCTATGGAGTAACACTTCCTGTGGGACCAGTTTCCTTTCTGAGATTTCTGCGGATACTCACACTTATTGCACACTTCTTACTTCTTCATGAATTGGGTTCAAAGAAGGGAAAGTATGTGACTTCCACTCCTGTGGAATCCTTTTGTACACATTCAGTTTATCATGTTTCATCCAATTATTTTTATGCAGCATTAGCATCAGTCATGCTTAATAAAGTTAATTATTATGCAATCTCTAAAGTGATCAGAGAAAGTGTTATATAGTTCCTATTTAGTCTTTAATAATAATCCCTGGCTCAGATTCATTGCTCTTTTTTTTTCCAGTAGATTTCAAGGGTTTTTAAGGAGGCCAGTGTTGTAATTTCCATCTTACTGAATGTCTTACCTGGGAGTCTGGGTGCAAGCCAGGAACTGAATCCTGATTTCCTAGTTCCCAGGCCAGTGCTCCTCTCCATCCACAAAGCCACATCACCTCTGTTTTGCTTTGATCCATGTTTGGAAGTGGTATATGTTGTAAAAGAAGTCTAAAATACTATTTGTGGTGTGCATTGAATATTGTCGGGGCTTAGCATTTAAGTGCTGCTATTTGAAGACAAATCTTGTCTTTTGTCTCTGCCTGGGCCTCCTCCCAGCTCCCCCCTCCCCTTAAAAGAAAACACAAAAAAAATAGAAGAAGAAGAGAAAAGGGCTGTGCTGGGTGGGTTTTGGACAGGGCTTATTTTTCCTCTGATTTCCCAGAGACGCAACCCTTGCTTTCCATGTTAGGTGCATTGCTGGGAAAGATTATTCACGCAGGCAAAGAGAAGCACGAGCACTTTCATTTTGCTCACAGCTGTTTAAAAGGCCTGTGCTGATGTGAAAACGTTGGCGTGTTGGGTGGTTACACTCTGAAGCGCTGCTGTATTGTCCTGGTACCGGCAATCAGTGCTATGCAATAAATCGATGCTTTCAATGAGAACCCATGTTCTTCTTCCACACAGGTGCCTACCTACATTTGACCTTTATATGTTTTCTGGTTGTTTTCTTGTGACAACAAACAAATAATATAGAGTCAATAGCTAATGTGAGATTTACTTAATGGGGAATTAGAAGGGAGTTGTATAGTTCGTGGCAGTAAATTAGGAAGTAAGGAAAACAGATTTTATCCAAGTAATGTGATTTCTCTCTTTTTTTTTTTTTTTTAGTGAATTTGTGTACTTGGGTGACTAAGGCACTTGGGCTGTGTAAGGAAGTCTTGGTTTTGCAAGATTTGTTAATGAAGAGGCTAGAAAGATATAAAATGCACTAAACAGACTGGACAGGAACCAGCTGATACAACTCCAAAGTTAATAGAAGGCAAAAATTATGTTTCTAGTGGCTCTCAAAGGATGTGTTCTTGAACCAAGTTCTTTAACACTTTTATCGGTGATCTGGAAGAAAACTAAAAGCGATGTTATGTACAAAGATTGGTAGAGAACAAAGTTTGCAAGGAAGGTAAGTAAGGAAGAGCAGGCTTTGGGGAAGGGAGCTGGGCAGAGCTAGAAGCTTTTGTAAAAAATGGGGAAACATGTCTGTCTCCAGTGTTACAGCAAAAGGGCTCCCCACCTGCCCGAGCACCTACCCTGGGAAAGGAAATCTGGCAATGCCTCAGTCCTCAGTCTGCCAAAGTATAACAAAATCTAGAGCAAGAAGTTGAAATTAGACAGATGCAAGCTAAAGTGTAGGTTTGTAACTGAGGATAATGAACCACTGAAATTGCTTACTGAGGGCTGTGACGGATTCTCTATCAGTGGAAACTTTTAAATCACATCAGAATTTCCTCATCGCTTCCCCCACCCACCCCAAAAGAGATGCTTTACTTGATTCAGAGGGCTTTTACATACTGTGTTACAGGGAAGATCAGGCAGGATCATCACAGCGGTGCTGGCTTTGTAACCTACGAATACATTTGATCAGAAAACAATTTTAAAAGAAGACAAACCCATGAAAATCTTGAGCTTATTTCAATTTCATTTATCAAAAAATATTTGTGGGATTGTTAAGAAATATGGAGGGAGGGCTACTTCATTCCTTTTGGACATATATTTTGAGCAATTATAACATCATGTTAAATAAAAGGGGAGAAAATTTTGGCCCAAAATAAGAAGAGGTTCATTCATACAATGATGGTGAGCCTGCAAAGTTCTCTACAATGGGGGCAAAATAATCAAATAGACAGTTAATTTGGGGGGAACAGATCCTAATGAAAGAAGAGCAGGAGATCCTGTGTTCATCTGCACAATAAGCTGAACTTGCTTTAGGGCACAAAGCAAGTGCTAGAGGGTTTAAGAAGAAATCTCTCCCGTGGGTATCTTAGGATGAGTGATATGTGCTCCGTGAATGCCTTGAGAGGCAGAAGCCCACACGAGCTGGCTGGGAGCTTAGCCTACGCCTGCCTCATGAAAGACACCAGGACTTTTATTCAGAATTTCAATCAGCTGAGTCCTCATACAGTTTTATGTAGTGGTGCCCTTGATTTCTTTGTGATCCTGGTATTTTTGTGGCTAAAGGATGAGGGACTGCCCACCGGGAGCGAGGTTTGGGTTGGAGCTTTCTGTTGTTGTCTTTGCCTGGAGCATCTAGCAGGAGGCCGCTGCTGGAGGTACGATGTCAGCTGTGATGTGATCTGGCACAGGTTTCACTGTTATGAATTCCCTTGGCTGTTGCCTCTCAGAGGCTATACCAGCAAAAACATAAAACAAAATAAAGATCAGAGGCAACTCTACTTACATGTCCTTAGCAGTACAGAGAGAATATCTTCATTATTTTTTGCCGGTGAGATTAATCATACAGGAAGGTTGTCCTTTCCAATTGCCTGTGAATTTAAAATAATGCTGTCTTGTAGAAAATAATCAAAAGGAAAAGAAATTTTGTGTTGCTCTACCTAGAGGTCCCTGTGTCTTTGTCCTCCACGTGGTGTAACTTCCCCCTTTCTAGCAATGTGGCACTAGGACATGTTGTGTCTGAGATACACACAACTCACAAAACAGCCCATAGTGCCAGACTGACACCTCACCGATACAAATTTCCAGTGTTCTTCAGGTGTGAATTTGAGCTTACAATGTATTTATTACAGTAGGAGTCTTGGACTAGGTCAATTCTCAATTAACAGCTAAAAACCAGCAAGAAAAAGTCTCAGTGGCTTTGAAGTGGAGGATGCTATTCATGTAATGTACCATGGAGAGTTAATGGTTACAGTGCAGTGGGTGGAAGTAAAGCCACTGCAGGTGTGTTTCTTAATGAGGTGCTAATTGGACAGGTGCAGGCAAATAGGGGACAGGAGGGCTCCCCAGGCCTGGGGAGTAAAGAGGATTGGTGTTGGGGAGGGTAACGCTGCAGCTTGAAAGCAAGATTTATTTGGTTTTATCTGTGATGTTATCTTTGTGTAATCAGCAGAACACAAGGTTGTCGGCTCTCGTAATGAGGAAGGAGGTTTGCGCGCTGGAGGAGCATATTGGGTAAGGAAGGGGTTGGGTGATAAGATAGGAGGGCGAAGGATGTGGGACCAGAGCTTGCAAGCTTGCTAAGGAATAGAAGTGAGTTATCTCGGAGCCGGGAATGTGCCTCGGTGGCACACACCACCCCGGGGCGTCCCCCTGCGAATACTCCCACTCCACTCTGTAGTGCCTTGTGAAATGCTTCCTCGCCGCTCATAAATCCTTGCGGAGCAGCGCGCATTAAACACAGCTCGTGCATGCGGACTCACACCCAGCCACGATCTCTTCCCGGGTGCGTGCGTGCATCGATAACCACGGGCGATGCCGGAGCCCTCGGCCTCCTGTGCAAGAGTAAAGGCAAACGGCACTGCCTCGTTGGGAAGATTGCTTTATCCAGGGGCTGTTGCTTTGACTTTCCACCCCCGGCTGTGCTGTTACTGAGCCCAAATAGTCTTGGAAAGGCCTCAGCTGCCCTGACTTTCTCAGCTCCCTAGCAGTCATCAGTGTGAAGTTCCCAACTGCCTTTTAGGGGAAAAAACCCACATAAGCAGTAGAGGAGGGGTGAAAGGGAAAAGCTTTATCTTTTAGTAGGTTAAAATACTGGGTTTAAGCTTCTAGAATTGTTATTTTTTTGTCTCGGTGAAATGGTTCTTGTAAAATTCCAGCTTGCTCCCCACAGCACAGCCAGGCAGAGCAGCAGAGCCAGCGCTTGGGCTCCGGGCAGCGGGGTGTGTGGGGGGGCGGTTAATGGCACCAGGAACTGCCCTTTGCAGAGCTCCTGATGCCCCCTCCTATATTTTGGTGCAGACCTTCTTCCTCCCGTGGGTGACGTTTAAGCAGCAGCCTGATTTTTCTTTTTTAATCGTTACCTAATTTCTGCCTTAAAGCCGAGGCTTTCCGAAGAGGAGGAAACCACACGCCCCTGCGAGCACCCAGCTCCGGGGCGGCTGCCAACCGGCCCCCCGAAGGCGCCACTGCCTGCGGTGGCCTCATGTGACAGCCAGTGGTTCCTGCCGAGCGCGTCACCCAGGACGGCCCCAACCTCGTGCCCGTGTTTGCTTCCGCCGTCCCGGCTCATCCCTATGGGATGCTGGGTTGGGAGAAGGATGCGGTGATGCCAGCGCAGACCTGGAGCCTAAAGACAGCATCCCCGGCCTTCCCTGCCGGCAAGCTCTGGGAAAACACCTGCATGGCCCCTTCTCTCCTAAAGCAGAGGTTCTTCCCCAAGGAAGATGCATAGCAGCAGAAGTCGGCTTGAAAAAACAAAAAAATAAAAAATTTAAAAGAAATAGCCAGGGAGCAGCCCAAGCAGTTCAGCAGAGCCGAGTGCCAGGTTTGGCTACTTTCAGTCCTGCCAGGTGAGGGTTTCGCTCCTCCTGGGAACTCTCCGTCCCCACAGAGGCGTTCGGGGAAGCAACCAGGGCACACAGGGGAACCCACCAGCCCTTTCTCTGCCGAAAACCACCTCCTTTTCTTCCCCACCCTCCGCCTGAACATCCTTCGAGCTGCTCTGCCCAGGCACCCTGGTGAGGAAACAGGGGTTCCTCAGGGAACCAGCTGCACCCTGAGAAGGGCCGAGGTTCGTGCTCATCGCCGCTGCCTCCCTCCCAGCCCAGCTCCTGGATTTCCCTCCGGGAAGGCTGTCTCGGCAGCCAAGAGCTGGGGAAGGTGGGCCGGGCAGGTATGGCAAATACCTGATAATCCAAAGAGCACCAGGGAAATGAGCCAGGAAAACCTTTCCTCTTGTTAATCACCAGCCAAAATCATGCTGTACCAAACCCATGGGCAGGCTGGGACCAGTGCCCCAGGGGGAATTTGGGACCCCCAGGCCGGATACCACCCAAAGAGCACCGGCACCATGGGATGCGTTGGGGAAAAGATGCCGCATTTCCATTTCAAACCCCATTAGCTGGAGGAAAACGGGGAGCAGATCCCACCCAGCATCAGCTAAGGATAACTCTGTTTAAGACAAAGCTTAGTTGTAGATGGTAGGAAAGCTTCGCTCCCGTTGGAAACAGGCATGTGGACGCCATCCACATCCAGCCGGCTCCGCTCATCCATCTCGCCCTCACCAAAACATCTCCCAGTGCTCAACAACCCCAGGTTCCTTAAACTTCAAAAAAAAAAAAACCAACCCAAAACCAGACAACATCCTCACTCTCTCCAAAAGATCTTATCGCTTGTTATTACAAGTAACACCTATGATTACTATAATCGAAAGAAAAAACGTTCTTCCTTTATCTCATCAGCGAGCTGGCTGCACTCGCAGGGAGGCTTTTGCTGCTGCTCCCCCAACCCAGCCTCGACTGGGTGCCTGGCCGGGGGAAAGTAGGGGGGGGGGGGG
>JANZLP010000064.1:24270784-24282973 GCA_026930925.1 Chelictinia riocourii | reverse complement strand
CAGTAGATTCTAATCATTTAAACCTTCACATCCCTCCATGTGGGTATGTGTTTGTTTAAATGAACCAGTATTAAAAATAACCAAGGAAGCTACCTACTCTTTTAAGGCATAATCCAGAGCCCATTGAAGACTTCTTTTAAACTTAATGGATTTTGGATCAGGCCCCTGGAACTTTTTCAAACTGTTGGGTAGATAATTGTATCTCCAATCTAAGCACATTTAAATTTTAGCTTCATTACATGTCAAGTCCTTTCCTCTTAGCTATTATAGGATTCCAGTGAGTAATTAGATAGGGTACCAGGTCCAAAGAGTTTTCCTTTCCTTCTCCTTTTATTGCAACATACTTTCCTTTAAAGCCTTATTATCGCTATCTTGTTGATGTTTTCTGGTCATGGTACTAATTATAAGATAGAGGTATTCTTTTTTCATGCAATAACTTGCAAGAAAAAGTGATTTAAAGAGAGATGCTTAGCATAAAAAACTCATAAACTTCCACCTAAATAAGCAGTTAGAGCATAGCAGATGTTTTTAGATTGCATTGGTAAATGGTACAGTGTTACAGACCAATCAATACAGTTAATGCTAATTGTAATGCACTTTTGTCAAAATGATGCTTTTTCTTAAAGTTAATTTCTGATTTATTTCATTTTCCAAAAAGTAATTCTGCAAACCTGGTCTTTTGCATTTCGTGCCTGCTAATGGAAAGCTGGATTCAACTGGGTATTAATCTGTCTCAAGTATATTAAAACAGACTTTGACGTGCTTGATGGAAAAGCATATCAAATATTACAGAAGGCTTGTTTTTTACTTTTCATGGTATTGTGTTAAGTTACTTGGCTTGGTATAAACCAAGCAATGTTCAAGAACTTTCAAAGTCTGAATTTCTTGAAATTCTAATCTCATGCACTTGTACAGTCATATAATGCTGTTGGCTTTGGAAGCTTAACTGTTGAATTAGAAAGCAAATTGGATTTTTTGCTATAGAAAATAACATGAATATTTTGCCATTTGATTTCTGAAATGCTTTAATTTAAAATATGTGTTTCTAATGTGTTGTTTAAGCTTTCTCATAAGATCTTTGGGACAGAAGCAGTGCTGTATTTTCATTTTGTACAGTACCTGGGAGAGTGAAGCATTTTTCAACATGAGAGTGCTGCCACAATATCAATTGTAGCTGTTCTGTGAAGTAAAATGGTTGCTTTTTAAATAGGTCAGTTTATTCTACTCTGCTCTTCTGGTGTCTCAAATGCCATTTTGTAGGCCACTTTTTGTTCAAAATACAATACAGTACAAAATGTGGTAATAAAATAAAGGGGCTCATATGAAAGACCAAAAAAAAGGTAAAAAAAAAATCCCTGAGACAACTGTGATAATGAAAGCAAAAATTAACTCACTGAAAATATTAAAGAGCTATTTTTCTTATGAAGTATCAATATTTTCCTCTATTTGCAATACTAAATGTATATCTATGCCACGCATATGCAGAAAGCAAGTTTCTCATCCTGGTTGCTCAAAATTAAGAGAAACCCAAAGGCAGTTGGTCTGGGCCTACATCAGTCTAATGCTTGGCTCACTGATTTAGCACACCTGTGTTTTGTACACACACTTTTATTTACATCTGCTCAGACAGCTCACCACTATTAAAGTTTAACATTTCACACCCTGTATAGTGGCACATTTATTCTTTTCTGATAAATACTTGTTCAGAACACTTCCTTTTCTGTCCTCCTTTCTTGGAAGAAAATAGTATTGTGAAAGTGCCTGCATCCGTACAGCAGTGACAGAAATAGAGAATATTGCACTGACTTCAACATATTCCCTGAAAAATGAACTGAAAATATTCTCTTTGTGAGACTGCCAGTCTGACTTTTTACTGTTGCTTGTACAAACACTGGCTCTGACCAAGGAAGGCTCTTTTTCATATGGGCTCCTGGGGGGGCCCGGGGGGCACGCTGATGTAACCTGCTAGACCAGAACATCGTGCCTTCATGTATTCCATGATTTTATCAGCGCCAGCTAGCACTTTCCCAAGCAATTCCTGGGCATGGCTGGCTGGCAGGTAGGATGCTCCAGGTCCACACCCAACAGCACTTTGAATGCAATCATCCTGTTTTGGAGGATACAAGAATTTACAAAATTCAATGGCGTTTGCTCCATGACATTTGGCCTCATCCCTCAGCAGAGGGGCCACAGACATGGTCTTTGCTTGGGGACTGCCAGAAGGATGTGCGGGAGTGTAGTTTCAGGGCAGTTTGCACTGGCCACAGTCCTGCCTGCCTCCTCCTCCTCCCCAGCTGCACACTCCTGCCTCTCCCCACACCAGCATAACCACTCCCTTGCCTCCACCTTGAGCTGGAACAGAGGGCTAATCCAGGCAAAAACTATCACTCTCCGAATGATCAGTTTTAGCTATACCCACTCTCCAAACTGTCTTGCCACAAGTGTGTAGGGACCCCCCGTCTCAAGTGAAGGGTGGGCAGAAGAGTGCAACCTCCAGGTCATAGATGTGGCCTAAGCTGTTGTGGAACTGTACCTAAGTTATAGATAAGGTCCCAGTACTTCTCTACCACTTCCCTTTTCAACGCTGATATGAAAACCAATTGTTTCTCAGTTCTGCTTCAGAAACAAGAAGTGGGTCTTTCAGTTTCTATAAATAAAAAAATGCCCTTCTTACAATAAGACATCATACTCCAAGGTTTAATTTGAAAGGAAGGGAGGCTTTTTTCAAGGTTTGAAAGATTAAAGAAATATTTTCATGGGTCTTACCACATAGTGGTTACTATTGAAGCAGGGAACTAATAAAAACCAGTGGCCCTAGAAAAAAAGACTGTCCTGGGAAGGCTGAGTGGTCCCACACAAGAGAATACCTTGTGATGGAGACTGTAAACCCATTTGGCACACATTGTTCCTTATTCCATATTTGCGTATTTGCACAAAGCTTTACCAATGAAACCTCAGTCTCTGTTGCCCCATAGGTAATACCGCAGTATGTCACCGAGCAACTGAACAGGCAAAGTGGGAAGGTTTCCTGCAGAAACCAGGCAGATTGCTGCAGGGCCCTGCCTGCTTTTCTTTGGACTGTCACTGAAAGAAAGGTTTCTTTACAGGATTCACCAAAAGCTTTTCCAGCTGAGAACTTCAAGTGGGTCTAGCAACCCTGCAGGATAACTTGACAGCTTGAACATACCATTCAAATTTTACCCACAAAGTCAAAGCTTTGAGATTCTTCCCTTGAGAGGAACTTCAGGTGATGTCTGGTTGGCAGCCCTCTAGAAGTTAACCTTAGAAGCCCTAAAATCTCCAATTCCACAAGCAGTACATCCGTAAAGCATGCCCATTATTCACTGCTGTGCTACTCCAGCTGAATTTCAAAGCAGCTCTATAACTGGTGCAAAATCTGACTAATGAAGTGCTAAATCAAGCCCAGCAAGTGGAAGGATTCAATTCTTTTTTAGTTCAAAGCTTTTGCAATTAGGGATAATTATGATCCAACATTTATACTGCTTCTGTTTCAGTTTTCCTGCAGATGAGATTGGGGTTTTGCACACATAATACTGTTTAGTTTTAGTAAATATTTCAGTAATAGTATAAGTGCTCTATTATCATGTAGTAAAAATCTCTTGCAACATTTATTTACTAATAGCTCTGAACTGTTCAGAAATGGCCAAAAAAAAAAAAAAAAAAAAAGGCCCAGTCGGGAAATGCATGAATGGGTTTGCAAGAGCACTGTTTGCTTTTTCCCTGTAAGCTTCTATTGCTGCAGGGAAATTTGATTTATGAAGCCTTGAGTCCATGTCTGCTTCAGACCCTGGCCTGTTGCTTAATTTAGCAACAAGGCATCGGCTGTGGATTGGCTGCCCTGGAGCAGCACAGTGGTTGGGCGCACTCTCGCTTTCCCTTGTGTAAGGTCACTTTCTCCACGAGCTTGAATGTGTGATGTGTTGCATACAAATGGACAGGAAAAGGCAAAAGCCTGTTCTGAAAACTGTCTGGCTTTTTGGTACTCATCAACAGCATTCAGCCTGTTGCAACTGAAATAATACTCCCTTACTCCTCCGGTCTTATACCTTAAATCTCCCTTTAACCCCACTCTGTTTCTGCAAGTCTTTCCCTTCCAACCCCTTGTACTTCTTGTTTGCATTATTATTTTATAGCACCTTTATCCAAGAGGCTTTATCTTGCAGGTGTTTTGGAATAGAGACAGACCATCTGAGCTGCATACTGTTCGGTCCAATAGACCAAAAGGAAAGTGATAATGACAGCAGTGTAAGTATCGTGTCATTAAGCACACGTAGTGAGATGCAAGGGACTCTTAAGTCTTACAACTTCACATGCTGAGTGGCTGGAAGACAGAGGTCTATTAGGTAAAAAACAAGTAGCAGAAAGCCTGAAGGGTTCAGCACCTAAACTGTAGCTTTATTTTTTTCCAGGGTATCTCTCTCTGCTTCCAGAACATCAAGTAAAGTTTCTTCCTATTTTTACCTTCTAGCCCCTTAAGTGTATATTCTTTCTAACCCATGTCAGTTTAAGTCTGGAGTAGCTGCAGTCACTCCTAGGAATCAAATGTGGAATATGGTCCATTGTAAAAACTTGCATTTATCAGATGACAGAGAACAGAGAGAAAGCCATTTTTAATGTCCTCTTCCAGCAAGTGCAGGGCTTACATCTCTTTAAAAGTTGCTGACCCCTTTGGTTGGATTAAGATTTTGGTTATTGACGTCAAGAGGTGGCCTGTTTGACTCTGCACCTCTCTGGATAAGCACATTATTTGCAGGGACAAAAGCTTCATGGAGCCCCATAAGCAAAGCAGAGGCATTCTATGGCCGTGGGGCAGCCCTTCTGTCAAGCATCAGGCTTATTCAAGCAAAGAAAAAGTCTCAAGAACCCAATATAATGAAATCTTTCACAGAATCTAAATATAGATATTTCTGTCAGTTCCCTCATTAATAAATCACAAAGAACAAAATACAATTGCTGTTTACACAGGAGTCAACTCAAATCACCTAACCTTTATTTAGCATTAGTTTCTGCTATGACTTTTTCCATAGCTGACCTTTTCTACTCCAAGAGAGATCTTTATAAAGAATAGGCAGGGATGGGGGAAAAAAGAAATGAAATTATCTTGCTGAAGTGATGATTAGGCAAGACAAGGGCCATGAAAATAATGTCTTTTCATGCAGCTTGCAAAGGTCTGTGCACACTCAGTCGCCTTGGGCAACGGGACAAACTACGCGATGCTCTGCCCCTCCTACAGCCCTTCCTGTCCCTGACATCAGCATGGCACCGTCATTAAAACCGTCGTAAAGAAATAGACGGGGCTGATGGGCTGGCTGAGAGAAGCTGTGACAGCTGCTTCATGTGTGTCACTGGGTTTTATCACTCCATTACAGGATAATGATAATGATTAGCCTTGCCTTGCTCTCAGAATGGAAAGAGGTATTTTTGACGAAAGGAAATAAAAACTTGGTTAGGGCATCACGGCAAGATTTCAAGAAACAACAGCATCCGTCAGCAGAACCCTGAGTACTTCATCTAATCTGTGGTACAATAACCCCCAGCTGGCAAATGTATGAGACAACCCCCAACCTGAAGGGCTCATAGGTTAAAAGAAATGAGGGGCGTGGTGTGGAGGAGGATGTTAATGTGCCGTCCTAACTGCAATACGTGCATACATATGTACGTTTCATATACGACTATAGGGCAAGCCAGTTGCTAACACTGCCCGTCAGATAGCTCTCGCTTGCGGTACGCTGCCTGCCCTTTGCACATGCCAGGCTGGTCGCCTGCTCGGCAGGGGAGGTGGCATCTCATGGCAGTTCTCGGAGCCACGTGGCAGGGACCAAGCTCTGCCTGTTGTCTCTATGTGAAACGAGAGTGTCCCAAGTTACTCCTCTGATTCAGTCTGCGGTGTTCGGGATGTCCAAACTGCCAGCTTAACTGACTCCCCATCAATTAGCTCCTAGGTTGATCAGAAATGTTGGTGGAGCGTACCCAACCATTCCTCTGCAGTAACACCCTTGCTGCTTTAGTGGCCGCCTTCAAATTCCTCTGCTGCCTTTTCCATCTGCGAGAATGCTTACAGGCAAGCGTAGCTGCAACATCCTTACACACGCTCCTAACAATGCACCGAGGTGTATATAAAACACTCGCTTGGCCTCTTCAGTAAGGCAATTGAATAAGAGACACTAAACATCTCATTCATACTGTAACCTGTCATGCAGCACCCATTGCCGTGGTTGCCACTGCCCTTCCTTGCATTAAGAGACACAGTGTTTGGAAGTAAGGTGTCTTCTCTCGGATTTTGCATCAGCCATCACTCAGCATTTGCCTCCTTTTATGAGAATTTCTCTGGTAACTTACGCAGCATTTTTCAGATCGCGCTAAACTGTAAACACAAACGCTGGACAAACCGATCTGGATAAGGAAGCCAGATAGCTGCTGAACTACTCCACCAAACTAAAATGACTATCTAAAGCTTTTTTTTTTTTTTTCCTTTCAGCTCTGAAGTGACCTTCCCAAGCATATTTAGGCAACTATGCCCCTAATTCTTTAACATATCAGCTCCAATCTCTGCCACAGCACCCTGTTGCAGATGACTGGAGATGGTCCTTATAATACTGACCACAGAAAAACGTTGTTTGCACATGTATGTATGACTTTGAATATTTTTTCTAATTTGCTATTTTTTCATGTGCTTGAGCAGTGAATGACTGCAGCAGAAAATACCATTTTATAGCTTTCAACTGTTCAAATGTCTTTGTCCTCCGTTTCTGCTCCTGTTTTTTAGATGCAGGATTATGTATGTTGTGTGACTCATTGCTATTCTATTCTGTGTCTGCAGCTTGCTCCTGGTAGATGCATTATGCTGTACTTGTTCTGTTTCATAATAAAATGTTGTTTACAAAACAGCTTTGTATGCTTTTGCAAAATGCAAAAATGTATTTATTGCACCTGAATCCACCCCACTGAGCCTAGCTTTGTAAGGTGTCTCAGTTCATTCTAAATAGCTTCTTATGCTCAATGTCAGGAAGGCTTTGGGCACAGAACATTTAGTAAACAGATGAGGAAAAAGTATGACCTTTAAACAACACCCCCCAACCCTTACAAATTATTTACTTTGAATGTTTTAGTAGTATACCCCTTTGATTATTGTTAAATGGCAACTTTATAATCAGCACTACTTTTAGGGTTGTTTTTTTAAAATAAATATTTCTACGGTACTGGAGGCAGTCCTCAGTTTTAGTGGGTAAGATTTACATCTTGGAGTACAGCCTTACAGACTTGAAGGGGGAGGCAGAGGAAACACGCTACATACAGAGAGGTTTTTAGTAAATGGTAGTTTGTTAGTAAGTGGAATTTAAAGCACTTAGGCCCTTCTGGTCAGGACCGTCTTATTCTCTTGAAGTGGTGGTAGTCTAATACAGCAATGGGAAAGCTCTTTGCATCTAAGCCTCCGTTTTCTTTATGAACCAAGGACAGCCCTAGTATAAATAATACTACTTTGAATTTTTTTGCAGTCTTGCCCATATACATGAGATCTGATTTTTGTGATCAAAAAGATCTATAAAGATCTAAACATCTTCCGAAATGAAGTTTTGCAACCTCACTTACTAACAGAAAGAGGAAAAAAATACTGTAGAGGCAAAAGCCCCAAGCAGGCTTAGGCCTTTGCAGCTTAAAAGTAACCATCTGAAGTACATGTTTGGTTTTAAATTTGAGAAATTGCTAACTTAAAATTACCATTCCATGTAATTTAAAACAGATGTGGATATTACAAAAAGCTGTTTCTGCGAAAGCAGATTTTGGTGTCCAAAAAGGCAAATAAAATAACACTGTCAAATATTCAGTGGGAAAGATAATCTCAAATCAAACCCAAGGGAGCCAGAACGGTTTGACCATCTGAGCAGGGTAACTGTCATGCTCCTCCTGATTATTTCACCTCAGCTTTTAATGGTTTTGCTCAGACCTCCCCAAATGCAGTAAGTATCCCAATTTTTCAGTTAAAAACCAAACAAACAGAAAACCAAACAGAAACCCAGCACATGCAGGGAGAAGCAAAAGTCTTTTTTCACATTTATGCAAAACACCAGATGTGTGTACATAAGTGGAAAGGTGTGTGGGTGTGATCATGGGTTTGCATTTGTAACTTGCAGACAAAATCATAAAACTGTGGACCTAAGTGACTGTGTCAGAGTCATATCCACAGCCTGCTTCTGTGGAAAGGTTAAGTCTTTTTGGGGCAGAAAGAGGTCTTTTGACTCTTGTTTTGCCTCAGCTGAATTTTGATTTGCACATCACTTCTGTGGTGATCTTAATTCTTTCTTATTCATCAGGCTGACAAAATCGTCATCGTGGATGCAGTTAAAAATACCTTAGACCATGTACCCACTTAGGTACACCTCCGCCTCAGGGTGTAGGCTTGCCCTCCTGTCAGTGAAGTGCTCCTGATATAAGCATGCCTCTACTGGACCGACACAGTCAACATCTTCCCCAAGTCTAATGTTGAATATTTTTCTTAGTATAGCCAGCTGTGGTGTATGTGGCGAGCTGGACTGGGGGAGATGTGTTGGTATGATGCGTGAAAAGGTTATGTTTCCTGACCTGACAGCTAGACGTAGCATCAACCTGAGTCGACGTAGCATCAACCCGAGTTGCATATACTTTTCCTGCTTCCCGTGTGGGACCTGCGATCCAAGTTGCGTCACTTTGGTGGTGGCAGGGTAGTTCAGCAAAAGAGATTTCACATTTAAAGGCTAGCTTTCACGGACGTGGGAAACTTCTACACCCCCCACCCCACCCCCCCCCAACTTCTAAGAGTGAGATACATTTCATGGTGTCATCATATAGGTGTATCTGACCAGACAAAGGAGAACTCGGATCTTAGCATACAAGAATGTTTAATTAAGAGAAAAGCTTTTAATAGGAGTCTTTGCTTTTAATCTTGTTACCTTTGCATATCCTTTGTGCTGTTATGTCCAGTGTAATTACTACAAGTTGAGAAACAAAGTTCCTCCCTTCCTAGCCATTCTCACTCCCAGTTTTGGAGCCTTTTGGTTCTTTTCAAGGCAGAGTATGAGAAGGACAGAAAATCCTGAAATATTTTGGTTTTGCTTTTGCCCTAATTTGCTTTGTACCTCCGGTTGTAACTTGTGTTGGACAAACCTGTTTACTCAGTAAAAGTTTCTGTGTGCTGCCTGCTGCCAAATCTCTGGGTTGCAGGCGTGCCTAAATAGTTGAAGGACAAGTGGATCTCTCTTTAAACCCTCTTTTTACATTCTGTGGCCTGTAACAGTAAAAAAAGACTGACCCAAGCAGGGGATTGTGCATAACTAACTTCTCTGAATGATCCCTGGATAACCTGTCAGACAAAGAAACCAGTTTTTATCTTGCAAGAGGCAGTGTGAAAGCTCTAAACCTGAACATCATAAGCTGAGGACTGGGATTTCAGAAGATTTTTAAAAAAATGAGTAGTTTTAAATGCATGTATATTTTACAGCAATTTAGTCCTGTCTTCCCTCTTTCCCAGCTAAAAAAATACGCATTTCTACATGATAAAGACCTTGAGCTGGTCAAAGAACCAACTAAGATTATACTGGTAAAAGTACAGTTTAACCGGGGATAACGTTAGTAAAGCTTGGCAAAGCTGCTTTTTCTCCACAGCTGCCAAACTTTTTTTTGAGTAGTTGTTCATTATTTCACCAACCTAAATAAAACATTGACCCTCAGGTAATCCCAGTGAGCAGAATTCCACTGTGGTGTAACTGGGGCTGGCTTCTGCTGAAAGGCAAGAGGGCAAGTGGGCCGCACTGGCTGCTGGGGACATCTGTTCAAGAGTGGCGTTTGCTGAAACTCCTAGTAGACTTATGTTCAACACAAAAGCCCTTGGGATTCAGCTCAAGGACACAGTGGCATCATTTGTTTGCTGAATGTGAGATGTTAGAGGAAAAGGCAAAAGTCTATGGACAGTTTAAGAAAGTAGAAGAGTATTTCATTAAATGAACCTTAGCAAAGGTGAAATTGCTCTCCCCAGTATTTTAATCTCGGTTTTGCCAGAGGTGGTGAAGTCCTAGGTCTTGTACCATGTTTGGGTTTTTTGCTCTCTTGTATTTATAACCTCTTGCCAGGCCTTTGGGTCTGTTCTGTGTTTAAATTCTGTACAAAATGTCAGCTTGGTATACAGGCCTTCAAATAGATTTAAATTTGATTATTTTAAACTGAGAGTGTAGAAATTGTTAACAGAGTTGTCTAGGTGAGCAGGCAGTAGCTTCATTATACAACAGAAAATTTTTTCCTAACCTCACTTGCACAACTCCATCTTTTTTTTTTCTGCAGACTTCAGTAAATACTACAAATTCTCTTCTCTGTCCTGTGTGTTTGGGCTGCTACACTATTGTCCATTGAATAACTCCTTGATCCATCCCAGAGGGTGCTGCATTTGTAACTCTCTCCCCTCTTCCTGGAAGCATAACTTAACCCAGCATAACTGAATGTTAAGGACTTCTTGGAACTGATCTTTCAATACAGGCTGTTCTAGAGGACAGTGATGATCTCACAAAAATGAGTCTTTGTTTAGTTGTATGTTTGATTAATTGCAGGCTTTTGGCCTCCCAATTGGACACTTGGGTGTTTTGTTGCCAACTTCAGCTCTGACAAGGTATAGATGCTAAGACTGGGCATCATAATCATAAAAGTGGGGATGTTAACAGTAAATAACATGGCCCTTGCAAACATGTTGATCTTAATAACTGTAGTTAAGTTCTTCTTAGTTCTCTTTCTTTTGGCTTGCCAGTATCACACCTGACTTTTTTTTTACCTCCAGAATTAAAAACAATTGTTTGTTGCATTGACTCAGTGAAAAACACCCAAGCCCCTGAAACCCCAGTATCTGTCTTGAGCTCCATTATGTATGTATGCTTTTGCTGGGAGATTAACCTCTTGAAGAGGATTCAGTGTTAACTGACTCATTGCCTACTTATTTACCTCCCATCTGAGAGCTGCCAACACCTCCCACACTTTGCAAATTCTAATATAATCTTGATTCTATTTCTTGATTATTTGTCAAATTAGAATCTCCTTAAAGGAAGGAGATGTATTATCAACAGTCAAAATGTGTCAGAATCTGCAAGTGCAATGTATACTTCGTTGTTGGGTTTTTTTAATTAAAGTTGACCCCATTGTACTTACTGTTTTAAAGCACAAATATTTGGTTAGTTTTGTGTTGTTTCTTACTGAGATTTCAGCAAGGCCTTCATCACTACTTAAATTAGAAAGAAAATTCCCTGAAGACTGAATGTTTTTGTTTGGATTCTTCTCAAATTCACGTGTGCCTGGGGGTTGAGCAGGTAGGGGGAAAAGTATCAGGCCACTAATAGTTCCTGAATTTCCAGTGAGGTTTCTTTCCTTAGCTCCTGCACTTTTCTGAGTTTCTGCAAAGTCTGTTGAATTTGTTTGTTTCATATTTGTGCTGGGTAATAACCTGAAGAAGAGCACTGGCTGTTACATACTGTCACAATTTGATGCTGGTGTATCAAAACACCTGGTTGTGCTAGGGTCTTGAGTATAAAATAAATCAGAAGGCACTTGCAGGAAGTTTTTCGTCAATGCTCTCTGTTCTCCCCTTCCTTCCTTTCCCCTGCCTTTTCTTCAGATTCAAGCTGCTGTTAGATTTTTCATATTAAAATGCTGTCTTTTCCATATTTAACTTTTCTTAATTTTAAGCTTAGTGGTATTGATTTTTCTCATTGCACATTCTCTGAATCTCTGGCAGAAGTCCTGGAGGGGATTTGGGAGCGAAGAAGAAGAAAAAGAAGCAGAAGAGAAAAAAGGAGAAACCAAATTCTGGAGGCACGAAATCAGATTCTGCGTCTGACTCCCAGGAGATTAAAATTCAACAGCCTTCAAAAGTGAGAGCCTGGTTCTGTTTTAATTTGTGCTTGCTTTCTAATTTAGTTTTGTGTGTTGCTTTTTGTAAAAGCGAGTTGGTAGTTCTGCCTTACCACGTCAGAATTAAGCAAATAGTTACTGTCCTGAACAGAGACAGAAGCAAGGTAAGACCTGGTGTTTGCAGACTCTATGAATGAAGTTAGCTGGAGAGTCAGTGTCACCACCACAGATGGAGTAGCGCAGGGTTCCTTTGCAATTACATTCAGAAACAAAAAATTGCATGATGGCTGGTGGCACACATTCACA
>JANZLP010000064.1:22190281-22202306 GCA_026930925.1 Chelictinia riocourii | reverse complement strand
AAATGCATTCCAAAAAAAGTTGGAGTCCAAACTGAATCTGCAGTGAAAGCTGACAGCATGTGCATAGCTCAGCCTCTGGTGTCTCTGTACTACAGAGGTCTCTCAGCAGAAAAAGTCTTCAGCAATGCCAAGACACAGAAGGCAAGCTACAGATGATATTTCAGCTTTCTCTGTGAAACCACTTCCATTATCATCAAAATTAAAATGAAAAAGATCTATTTGGTTAGCTTGTCTGTCCTCCCATTGCAGAACTATCACCCAGTTCTTGTTTTGTCATTTACATTAGGACAAGGTGAATCAGAGAATCCCAGATTAAAATTTCATAAATTCATGTTTTGCAGAGGCTGGAGACATTTGTATCTGGTGTTTGTATAAACTCATCATCATCAGGTTTTATTCCTTCTGCTGAGATATTCCTAGCCTTAAATTAACAAACTTCCATTCAGATGCTGCCTCAGGGGCACAGCAGTCTCAAAGTCAGTCTCTAATGTCAGGTTTTCAACACCTTCTCTTGGCAATTGCGTAAGAGGAACATAAATGCTACTGGATCAGACCTAGGACCTGCCTAACGCAGATGCTGCCAATACCAAAAGCTTCAAATAAAGATTCAAAAATGAGACATTTGCAAAGCAGCTTATCTGTCATTTAAAGTCCATAGAAAACAGCTGGTCAAAATCTTTGGACACAAGACATACGACCCCCCAGGCTCAACTGAGTTAAATGGCTGATGAACGCAGTTAAATGTGATGTTTGTAAGATTCATAGTTTCAGTTCTCTACAGTTGTGATTTTCTTTTTATTCTTGTTATTGTTTTCCTTTCTAGTATTTTGTTATTTTCTTAGCATCAGCTACACGCAACAGCACATATTTCCATAGGTCATTTGCTTGTTAGTGCAAAATATTTGCTTTAAAGTTTTTATATTTCCTGTATTTCTACTTTATTCGGTATCTCTGCTCTTGTACTTTTAGCACTCTATATAAATTCTGTCATTTGTTTTAAAGTATCTTTATATATAATTACTCTATTTGCTTCAGCCAGTCTAATTGTTTCTTACTAGATAATTTTCATTTTTTTCATTAGCTATTTCTACAGGACTGCTGTTATTTGTTTATGTGGGACCTCCTGTGCTTCTAATAACTTTTTCTCTACTTATAAAATCCTTTCATCTTCTGTCTACCTATGTCTCTTTTGATTTCTTTTCTAATCAGATATTAATACAACTTACCACAGGAAGGCCTTTTTCAGAATACAGAAACTTTTAATGATCTCTTAGTGCAGACTCCAAGTGTTCTTTTGAGAGATGAGGCTACAATGAATTTAGAGCCCAGCCATATGCACAAGAAATAAAAAATATTCTTTTCAGTCTGTGCAATCTTGCTGTTGGCCATATGGAACTGGCTGCCATAGTACTGCCAATTTAGTTATGTTGTGAATTTCTCATAAATCTTCCCTAATCCTGCCAAATTAAGCAATGTTGTGCCATATGAAAATGGTCTCAAGTTTCCATTCTCTTTTCCAAATGATTGAAAAATGGTTTTAACCAAGACAACCTCATTACAGGCAAAATGCACAGGTCATTAACTGTGCATATTGTTGAAAATGGACCATGTTTCCGATATTTCTCATTTTAGCCAGTTCCTAAGATATAACAGAACTATGTTTCTTATTTTATGATTAATTTTATTTTCCTAGCAACTTATGAGTGATCTTATCAAAAGACTGTGAAAGTCCACATAGAATATATTCACCAGTTTTCCTTTATCCTACTCAAGGAGCTGTAGCACATAATAGCACACAGAAAACACAATTGACCTTGCCACTCTTGCTGAAAATTTGTATTTTTACATCTTCTCAGTGTTTTATAACTATGTACTCCAATTTATTTGGTAATTATATGAGCCTGTGAATAAATTTGATGATTTCACAAACCATTTTATAGTTGGTGAAACCAACACAAATACAAACTCTTGCATGTACCTGGCGAAGGACAATCCCATGTGCCAGTATAGACCGGGGGCTGGAAAGCAGCTTTGCAGAAAAGGACCTGGACATCTTGGTAGACACCAGGTTGAACATAATCCACCAAGCACCCTCGCAGCAACGAAGGCTAAACCATATACTGGGCAGTACTAGAAGAATTTGAGCCAGCAGGTGAAGGGAAGTGATTATTGCCCAGTGTTCAGCACTGATGAGACCACATCTGGAATACTGTGTCCAGTTTTGGGCTCCCCAGTACAAGACAGACATTGACAAACTGGACTGAGTGTAGTGGATGGCCACCCAGATGGCTGGAGGCCTAAAGTTCAATATGTAAGAAGAGAGCCTGAGAGCACAAGGTTTTGTTCTTCATTAAAATTAGCTGGCTAAAGGAGACTTTATTGCTGTTCTGTTATGTAGCAGGAGCATATAGAGGGCAAAGAGTACATAGACGAGACAGGATCATGCTTTTCCCAGACAAAATTTGCAGCAAAGGAAATTCTCATTAACTATGGTGTCACCTGACACTACCTGACACTACAGGGACAGGCAGGTTCTTTTAAGGAACATTGGTAGAATGAGAACTGGCCACAGGGTTATATTATAGTTAGAGCTTTATTATTATACAAAGATTTTAGCAATCAGCATAGCTTATCATTACACGTTACACAGAAATTCTAGCAATTATCACAGCTTTCCTATTACCTAAAATTTCAGTTACCTAGACATTTCAGTCACTTGGACCCTCTGTAGATTGATTGGCTCAAATTCTTAATAATCAGCACATGATACAATAATCACAATCTAGACTCTGACTTTAAAAAGTACACAAGTCACCCACTGAGCCCTCAGAGGAAGAAGAATGGTGGAGGCCATGTCTTGGTCCTCTAGTTGATGGTGAGGGTGCTTCTCTTTCCCCGTCCATCAGTCAGGCTGCTGTTGGATCCATGTCAAAAACTTTTTGGATAAACTAATGTATTTATGCTATGTGAGTTTGGTCTTAAGTTAGTGAATTCTGAAGAGGGTGCCAGACAATCAATATGCAAGAATTTGGGCTGCAAGAGACAGGCAAGCTGCAGGTGGTAATGGCTCCTTTGTGATCTTTATCTCTTGCTCTCCATTGTCTGCTGACTACTTGCTGCTCTTGCTTTGACCTCATGTTGATACTCCCAGCATACCTCAGGCCTTAGCATGAGCCATGTACTAGCCAAAATATGAGCAAGAGTTGAGTGAACAGTCACAAGAAGCATCCCTGACCACCGGTGGATCACAGGTTTTGACATCCAGAATATCTCATGTGTTGTTACACTTCCCTGGTCCATAACATGTGTCACCATATGCTGGCAATAATGCTGCACCGGGTGTCCAGAGGAGGAAGCACAATGAGGGGGAAAAAAAAAAGACTATGAACAGTAAGTTGTCTGGAGATGCTGTGGGATCTCCCTTCTTGGAAATATTCAATCCCCAGCTGGACATGGTGCTGAGGAACCTGCTCTAATTTCAGAATTGCCCTCTGAACCAAAGGGTTGGACCAGAAGTCCCTTCCAACTGAAATTATTTAATGATTTTCCAGTCCCAAGTAAATTTTTAATTTAATTTTAATGAATTTTTTTATTTCAGTGCTATGGCAGCTACAGCAATTCCTTTTCCACTCACCCTGCTTCACAGAATCAACACGACTTAAATGGCTAAGAAGATGGGGTTCCTCCATTTCTTTTTGCTGATAAAGAAGGCATCAAGAATGATTTGGCTACTTTGATAAAAGTTCACAGACTTCCTGCCTTTGATTAAAAAATGATTTCTTGTTACTTGTTTTCTCCTGTCAGGCTTGTTTGCATCTTTCTTGTTTTCCAGAACATAACGTTGTCTCTTACCACTTAGGCCCCTTTCTATGGACTGCTGTTCCATCCTCTGAAGCCATCTGAATAACCAGCACTGCAATTTAATCATGAAAGGGGTCAGGTTTTTTTCCTCTTGTTTTTTCTCTGTTTAGGGATAGATATGTCTTCTGCTACTTTGACATATTCTGCTTGGAGCAGTTAAAGCTTATTCTGGAAACATGCATTTACCCACTTTTCATTGTAGAATATTTTTAATAATTTATTCTTTTTCCATTATTCCCCCATGCTACTTTTCGCAGTCAAACACATACATAGCACATGTTTGGGTTTTTTTAAATTTGGTTTTGATTTTGTGCAGGAATATGCATATCCTAGAGCAAGCCCCTATACCCTGTATGATGCTGCAAAATGTCATAACATTCCATTCCAATTTTGGTGTTGGGGTTTTTTTCCCTTTGACATTACTGCTCCTTCTGTCTCTAGGACTGAGCTTTTAAGAATATAACCACCCTCCTTGAGCACTTGTACCTTAAATATCTTCTCTTCACCTCTCTCTCTCTCTCTCATACCATGTTCATTATTCAGTGTGATCCATGACAGTCATTCCCACCGTTTATATCCATTTACTGTCCAGAGTCAGAAGTAACCATGTCACCTTGACCGTGGCGCAATCATTTCCCTCGCCATTCTAGCCCAAAATGGTTCCTCGCATTGTATTTTCCTGTTTCGTCTCTGACAACAAAGGGAAACAAACCCTTGCCCCAGGAAAGGGATGACTGTTTGCTACCAATTGCCAGGGTACCACACTGGAAAGAGACAAGCAAGAACACACAGTTGCATCATCTCCTGGCATTAGATGATGTCTGTCTGCAAATCAATTCTCCCTCCATTCTTTTTCTTTATGGAAGCTGAATCATTATCATAACTTTCTCAGAGTTCCTGGAAGATCAAGGCTGTAGTGTTTGCCAGGGTACCCAGTGCTGGGAGTGACATGTATACCCAGTGCATATGTGACATGTATGAGTTATTATAGCATGTTTACTGTGGACTGAACCTTCAAATGAAAGGAAATTAATCTCCATGCAGCAGAAAGAGCCACTGCTTTTAGTTTCAGGTAACCTACAGAACAGACATAAATAAATCCATTTCTTAAACCTCTTGTGAAGATTTTACTTACATCATTTTTCTTTTACGTTCCTTTTTTATTATGTGTAATTATAATCTGATACATTTGAAGATTTCTTCTTTTTCAAATCTGAATAGCTGTATTAATTGGTCTAGACACTGGATCTGCCTTCGAAACCTACACAGGTATAACAATACAGCTGTATTCATGTAGCAGAAAAACATAACATTTATAAATAGCTGGAGACAACCCAAAAGTACGACATTCACATCCAGAATGGAAATTGTCCTAAATTTGGGGCGTTTCATAGAGAATTTATGATCTGGTGTGTTTGGGGGAAGGGTTTCTCATACAGAGGTCTTATCAAATTCAGCAGTTGCTTTTTTTTTTTTTTAAGAGTAATGTCTGTCAGCAAACAATTCATCATAATAGATTTGTTTGTAAAAATTACCCTTTCATTTTCCTCCACAGATGGCATATTTAGATTGTCTCAGACAGGAACATGTTTGCTAACTGCAACTGTTCAACAAATCTGATTGCAAGTACCTTAACAGAAGACCTAACTTAATATGGAAGTAGTTTCTAACTCTGCTTCAGATAACTGTTTCATCACAGACTCGCAGCATTTTATTAGGAGTTTTCAATTATGAACCTCAAGTTGCATTCCTTAAACACTTTTTTTCCATTCTCTTTATATGTAATCCTTGGCTTCCATACATCACTTAAGAAACAAAGTCCTGTTTAAATATATGAAATGGTCAAAAATTAGTGTTCTTTTCATTTGCTTAGCTTCACTGCTTAACAGAAGAACCCAGAGGGGTTTTGCAACAAGACAAATACTTTCATTTCTTCTTTAGACTTCATCTCATATTTGGCATCACATAAAAGAATGAATATTATGGTCAAAATATCTTCTCACTGGAGAAAAATGTTTTCTCAGAAAAATCCCAAAGAGGATAAGAAAGTTCATTTACTGGGTGTAAATATCCATAAGAAAGAAAAATATCTTTTTTTTTTTAGTTGGAACATTAATAGTAGTTTTCAGAAAAAAACACGCATTTTCCACAAAGTATGTATGCATTATATATGCTTTAGTTCACTGAGTGCAGTGTGGTAATGCTGAAACCCCATGTTAGTCCTGATGATGTTTGAACAGAGGAATAGATATCATCTGTCAAAGTCAAATCTGTCATGCATTTCACTATATTTTATAGCTGGCTCTTACTGAACAAATAATCCAAAACATGCACAAAGAAAAGCTGGGAGCTAGCATAATGAAATATGACTTATTTTCAAGAAATGTTTTAGAATACCATTTTTAGTTATCCTATGTGAATGATTGATTGCTTGTTATTGCCTGTGTGACTAATGATAAGCATGATGAGTTGACACAAAATTTCACACTACTTAGAGCTTGCATTGCTTGTTTTGTCACTCAGAAGTATCCCTGCTTATTGTACTACTCACACAATAATTTATTTGCAGCACATAATAGTAGACTTAAAAGCAGGCATTCCAGACAGTTATTCTTTTTAGTGATAAGTCAAGGTTATTTTACTTGATCCAAAATAAAGAATTTCCTTGCTCAGAAATGATATATATGTGACCTGACCTAGAGCATACCAAGTCAGACAGCTGAGTGATGCAAAGCAGACAATGGAGCCTACACATGCAATTGTATAGAAAAATCTACACTAAGACAAAAATGTGTAAGATCTCAGTTCCCATTCTTTAATTTGCTGCACTCTTCTTCGCAATTAATATAACAGAAAGTGTCCTTCACTGAGTTTTCCAAGTAAGCAAACATCATAAAATGCACCTGACTCCAGTGTATACCTATATAGTTATTATATTCATATATTACCTCAAAAACCCTCTCATATTTAAGGCAATTGATACTTAAATGCTCTTTAAGTATTAATAAAAGTGTCAGATGCAAGGTCTAAGTGGGAATTATTTTAGCTGAAGCTGATAAAATCACTACAGTATAGGAACCTGTTAGGGCACTGTACTTTAAGAAAAATTTAGACAAATAAGAGACAGCCAGGGCAAGAATAAAAATAAGATATTTAGAAAGTATGACTTCTATGGGATGATAAAAAAAATGTTGCCTTATTAGGCTAAGAAATAGACGACTGCAAGAGGCATGAGAACAGTCTTCCCAGAAGACAACTGGTCTGCGAGTGCAGAAGGGGCAGGACCAGAACAAATTCATTTATTTTGCGGTAAAAAAGATAAAAGTCAGAGGTGATGGAAAACTTTCTAAATGACAAAAGCAGGCAGTCACTGCAAGAAAAAACCAAGAAGGTGATGGTATCTGCTTTCTGGAGGTTCCTTAAGGGAAAATTAAAAAAGCCACAAGTTATTCAGGGATAAACCATAAATAGCTTGATTCAGTGCAGCAGGTTGGAGTAGGTCATCTCAGTGACTGGTTAAAGCTAGTATTGTCTGTTTCAGTATGGCGAGGGAGGAGATAAAAGTTGCAAGCACAAGCACTAAGGCTGCCAGTGCACTCATTGGAGGTGTCCAGGAGGAGCATCAGTTTCAGCCCAGTTCAGGTAAACAAGATAAGAGTGGCTGTGCCTGGCCAGACCTGAAGCCCACCCTCCACCATGCCCTACCTCCAGACACAGCCAGCTGTGACACCTAGAGAGACATGTAAGAGCTGGACAAACTGTCCGTGTCCTCAGGGCACTGACAAGCCTGGGTTTCCCTGCCCAGCTTCCAGGGCCGCCCCCCTGCCCCCTACCCACAGCCTGGGACCCTATTTTAGCCCCCCATAGCCGTTGGTCCCTGCCCCAGTGATGCCCCAGCAGGGCTGGTCTCCAGCTCCCCACAGCCCTGCCCTGCCCAGCCATGAGCTTTGCTGAGCTCCTCATCTGTGGGAGCCCTGGTCTGCACAGGGCCCTGATGTGAGCACGGCACTGCCCCAGGCTGCTTCTTCAGCTTCTAAGTATTTTGTGTCTCAAAGACTTTTTCTGAGCTGTAATGGAGTAATGGAGCTGGGAACAAAGAACAGAGGTTGTACTTGGAGGGGATGAGACCTTTGGGAGGCAGCGGCTAAATATTTGTAAGTTATGATTGATTACAGGCTAAACATGAGACCTCTGTACAATGCCGCATCCAAAGGGCTCTTTGAGCCCTGGATTGAGAAAAAAGAAGAGCTGGGAGTGAGGAAATTGTTCTGCCTTTATGGGCAGCTCTGGCAAGATCGGTTCTGGAATATCAAGTTCATTTCTGGTATCTACATTAGAAAAAGGGCGTTGAAACTTGGAGATGTTACAAAGAGAAGCCACAAAAATAACTTGAGACTTTAAACAAATACCTGATTGAGAATGTTTAAAAGAAGTCCATCTCTATGACTGGCCAAAATAAAGATGCAGGAGTTACCTGACACTATTCTTTAAGTACTTACCAGATATTAATAATGTGCTCCTTAGCCTACCAAAGAGAAATGAAGCAAAGACCAAGGGTTGAAAAAGAACTAGGAAGAGGCAACAGATCTTAAGAGATATGGCTGATTACTGCTCGAAAAAGCTGCCAAGAAGAATGAAGGATTCTCCATTTCTTGGTGTCTGAAAACCAAAAAGGAAAGCCCTTCTATAAAATAAACCCAGGTGGACAAAGATACTTACTGAAGGTCTAAATGGGTGAAATTCTACATTTGAATTATACAGTCTTTCAAAATATGAATTTACTTGGCCTTAGTTTGTGCATGTCTCAAAAGGCAGCAGTCCACAAGTAATATTTTTTAATTCCTTTATTTGTACTTCAACTGCAAAAAAATCTTGATCAGATTTAAAGACATGATAGAAAGAGCCAGTAAAGGAATGAAACAATATGTTAAATCTACATGTTAAACAGGTTTCTATACCAGGATTGCAACCAGTTATCAAAAGTAAATTTCCTATATCTTTGTTTCACAGCAAATGACCACCCTTTTAGCTTAGGAAAAAGTGATAACAAGTTGTCCCATACATAATTTGTAATTCTGAACTCCCTTCATTGACATCTGTGTAGAAGATAAATCTTTACAGATGTATCAAGCAAACATATCTGATAATCTTTTCCACTCTGGCTATGTTTCCCCTAATGTAGAAAAAGCCAGTCCAGATGGAGAGCTGGGGGCTCTTCACTTCTTTGATTGAGCAATCTTTCTCTCCCTTTGATATAGCTTGTCATACCGTGATGAATGCAATGACAGCCTTCTCTGTAATAAGTCACTAGGAAACATCCAGGGTCAGCAGAAAATCTCAGCCACACATTTCACTCACTAGGTGTAAGCATTTCACCATTTCTACAGGCAGCTGGGAAAAACTGGTAGTTCCCGTATTAGTTTACCTTCTCATGGTCATTTTACTACCAAGTGTACAGGACAGTGTAGGTTGTTAGCAAAGTGAATAACATGGGGATACTGGGCAAGGTGAGGCAGCCCATAACAGACCTCTCCACAGCATCAGCAGTGTTATCCTCCCCTCTGATCTTGACCCAAAGTCTGTGCACAGACACTTCTCTGCTCTCACACTGGAGCTCTGTGCAGGAAAAGAGCTCCTTTATACAGAGAAAAAAATTCCCTCCTCTTCCCTGCCTACCCTTTCCAAACATCCTGCACTCATCCATGACAGTGACACCTTGCTATCCACACCCCAGCCATAGGACTCCAAACTTTCCAAAATGTCCAATGGAACAGAGGTGTGATAATAAACATTGGCATCATTTACAGGTAATTTTTTCCTAAGTAGAAGAGAAGATAGACCCTAGAACCTTAAAGGCTTTTTGTTTATCTTGAAAGCACAGGCAAAAAAAAAAAAAAAGGAATAACGGTACAGTTACACTGAAGTGCAAACTGTGTATCTATTTTTCTGCAGGCTCCTTATAAACTAAACATAATATAGCAGTGATCCCAAGCAGCAAAGTGTGTTAATTCAGTGCACATAAAGCTTTGTTATGTAAGTGACCAGGCTGAGAAAATAATGCAACATTCTTATTAAGTTGGAACATATTTATCTTATATTCCATTCTGAGGAAATGTCAATGTTAATTTACAATAATATTATTTAATTATAATTTAATCCATGTATGTCCAGCAAGTGAATTTATTTTGTGGCTCTGCTGTGTGTCGGCACCAAAGGTTAAATATCTTTGAAGATACAGTAGAGAAGTAATTATAATAAAGTGTCTGCATTTCCAAGATGTTTCTTTGATAAAGTGCACACACACAAACACACACTGCTAATAAACATTTTCGCAAAAGAAATGGACTCATTAGTGAAGTATTTCCAAAAACATTGCTGAAAACTTTACCCAGATTCTTTGCTGTCTTTTTTCCCCATTTTAATCTCATCCTGAATATTTATTATTCATTGAATAAAAGAAGAGACAAGCGACAAAGAAAATAAATATATTTGCAATGCAGAAGTTAAGGTTTTAATTTTGGCAGGGATTTCTCCAAAATTTTAAACAAGTTATAAATACCTGGGGACAATGGAAAGTCTGATGATATCATTATTCTTTCAAAAGTGTTCAGAACAGTGGTGCAATCCTAAGCAAAATACGTATGTTTGGTGTATGAATGGAAACCAGTTCTAAGGATCCAAATATAGCTACTAATTTCTGATTTTTCTCGTTATTGTTTCAGTCTTGAGGAGTCCCTGGCAATCTTTCACCTGTTATGTTTAAGCTTTATTAAGCACTAGTCATGCAGTTATATTTACTGCCTGTTGGGTTTATTCTTACCAACATTTTAATGTAATATTTTGCAGTCCAACATGATTTTTCCTAAGGGGATTTTACTGAAAAAGAACATAAAGCACCAGAACTGTAGCTTTGCACACCACAGCCCACCTTTCATCCATCCCCTCCCTTCCAAGGGAGCAGTATAGGCAGATGTTGAAATTACACAAACACAAAGCTAGTGGATTCTGTGTGCTGTCACGATTCTTAAAAACACTGTTTACCCTTTAGTTCGGGAAGCCCCTGACTGTGCTTAAGAGATGTCTTAAAATTAAGACATCATCCATGAAGTGAGTGGCAATGGGAATAAACTAAGCAGTTCTGATTTCTAGCCAAGGGTTAAATTCTTTAGTGGTATAACTCTATTAGTTGTTCCTTTACAAAAATCAAGACAGCTAAATGCATTGCAGACTTTGTAAAAGTGATGTTCATTGTGAGCTGATAAATAAGTTAACAAATTTTTAATTACAAAAATTGTTTGCTGTGAGAGTTGCTCTTGCACAACAGCACAATTTCCAGTCAGTACCTCACACGTATATTAAAAACCGTAGCAATTTTAGAATTCAAAATGATTTATGTCAGTTTTATTTTGGGTGGCAACAAATAACGACTTCACTCAGCAAGAAAACATTTCCTGCTGCTATCTCTTAAAGACTGCCTGCAGTGTTTAACTATCAACTGCTAGCATCACACAGACTGGAAGGTGACCAATGGAATGTGCGAGGAGAGATTAGAATGAATTTTTGACGTGTGTTTTCATTTCATAAACTCTAGTCTCTGCAGCCGCAAGTTTGTCATTTGTTATGTGTTTTTTTCAAAGGCAGTTTTGTCTTATCTGATGTTGAAACTCTTCCATGAATCTTTGAACGCTGAGGCATAAGAAAGAGAAATCAGTTGGAAATTTGTTCTTGTCTACCTCTGTGCTTGACATTTCTCCACTGATAAGGTACAGCTAAATATTGACTTTTTAGTTAAGTTCAGATTAGCTGTCTGGTCCATGAGCATTGATTGCAAACCATTATCTTTTCCCCATTTATAGGCCCCAGTGCTTTAACACAAAAAAGACAGAAAGAGAAAAAAGAAAGACAGAAAACAGAAAATGGAATGGAATGGAAAAAATGTATAATTGGCTGCAAAGGTGTCATTAAATTTTGCTGGGGAAAAAAAGAAATGCTATTGATGTTTACTTTTAAAAAGCAATCCTTTTTTCAATCTAACAGTCACCCTGTTCAACTCCTTTTTGCCCCATTCAAGGAAAATATCAAACCAAGATTGCCACCGGGACACAAAGCTGGGAAAGATATAAAAGATTCTGCTATCACTAATTAAGTAAATACAAAACCTGGC
>JANZLP010000064.1:22044999-22057933 GCA_026930925.1 Chelictinia riocourii | reverse complement strand
TCCATTTGTCTGGCCTGCTGAGGTCTCTTGAAACAGCAGCACAACCATCTGGTGTATTGGCCACTCATCCCATTTTTTCACAGTCTGCAAACCTGCTGAGGGTGCATTCTTGTCCCATCATCCAGGACACTAATGAAAAGGTTAAACATGTTGGCTCTGGTATCGACCCATTAGCTACACCACTAGTTATTAGTTTCCAGATGGACTTTGTGCCACCAATCGCAACATTTTGAGCTCATCAGTTCAGACAGTTTTCAGTTGGCCTCACCATCCCCATTATCCATTTGTCTATGTGCATGTAATGGGAGGTGGTGTCAAAAGATTGGTCAGGAATGATTTCCCCTTCATAAATCCATACTTAATGGAGTATCTTCTCACCTTCACGTGTTTGGAAGTGGTTTCCAGGATTATTTTCTCTATCATTTTCCCAGAGATGAAAGTGAGCTTGACTTGCCTGTAGTTCCTCAAATCTTCCTCCTTTCTCTTCTTGAAGGTAGGAGTGCTTTTATCTAGTCCTCAGAAACCTCCCTCAATCACCATGACCTTTGAAAGATAATTGAGAACGGCCTCGCGATAACATAGACCAGCTCTCAGCACTCTTTGGCGTATCCCATCAGGCACCGCAAATTGTTCATGTCCAGTTTGTTCCCTAACCTAATCCTCTTCCATCAAGGTTGTCTTCCTTGCTCCAAACTTTTACACTCACCTCAGGGGCCTGGGATTTCTAAAGACAAATTTTGTCACTAAACTTGGATTTAAGTACTTCCATGTATTAAATAAGGTACAGTAACACGGTACAGTAACCAATTATATCTAGAGATGGTTGAAAGTCATGTGTATTGATGGATATACATGTACAAAAAATATTTGTATGTGAAAACTGCATCTTGGGCCTGAGGGGAGTGTTAGTGTCTTCCTCTTCTTCTTGGAGAGTATAGTACTCCTGGAGTCAGAGGAATTATGACTTAACAGTTTATATCCAGAGAGAGGAGTTTGAGATTTACAGTGGACATTCTGCACAGGCTGATCAACTAGCTATAAATGTATACTTGGTCATTCAGGCTGTAAAATGAAAGACATTGTTACACTGGTCACTCTCCTTTGCATTGGCCACCAACCTTTCTTATGTTTATAATTACAGTTAATATTCTTGCATTATTGCTACACAAATTATTGTAATTTGTATTTACTCGATTATTTTTTAGGTCAAAGAATCATGTCCATCTTCTTCAGAAAGGACAAAAGAAGAGGAACCCAGCCATCTGGAAACAAGAAAGGAGTGTCTGCAGTCCCCTTCACAGGGTCTAATGGGTAAAAAGACACATATGCTGTTCTTAATGTATATTCAGAGAGAGAGAGAGAAGATAGTGACTTAAAATTTTAACTGATTTATAGCTTACTACAGCTTGAAGCACTTAAGAGATTTTTGCAGATTTTGTGGTATGATACTCTGATTTTCTTAAATCTCTAAAATATTTCAGAATTTTATTCTGTGAAACAGTTTTTGTTTAGTCTTTTTCAGTTTTTCACAGTTAAAGTTCTGTTACCCATATCAAATACAGTTTTGCAAAATGGAAGATTAAGTGATGATTATTTGTTATGGAATAGTAATTGATACGATACCAGAAGAAATTTTTAGGTACAGTAATTATTCAGTCCATCACTGCTAATAACTCTGGAGGGAGTTAATTTAATGTAATTTATTCCCCCCCAAATAATGTGTATATATAGATTCTACGATTCAAGAATATTGTTTGAAGGAGATAGGAAACCTTAAAACGCAACTTGAAGAACAGCATGCTCAAGAGCTGGAACACCTGCGGTCCTATTTCCAACAGCAGCTGAAAGAAAGTGAAGAGAGGTACACTACAGAGATTGTCCATCTGCAGGATAAGCTTCAGAATGCTGGGGTATCCTCTGACCACACAAGGTATTAATCTGGTTTTTAATGCTTATAACTTTGTGCTGTACACAAAAAGAAGTGTTTCAAATAATCATTCATGTAAAGCTACATGTTTTACTTCAAAATTTGAGAAATTCTGTATAAACACATTACTCTTATGTTTTGTTCCTTCAAGAGTTAAGAGTGTTACAAAGAAATGACATAACATTGCAAACTAAGTAGAGCAGCATTTAGAATTTATTATGTTTTTATAGTTAATAGAGGACGATTTGAAAACTGGAATAATGTGTAAATGTCATTTCATATATATGAGCTTTCTGGCAGTAATTTCAAAACTTCCAACTCAACAGACCACTTTTAACCCTTGAAACCCCAGGTGATGTGCTTTACACTAAAGACACCTTGTATAGAAATAGTTGCATGAAATTGATGATTTTCTGGAATGATACTTAGCAAGAAAGTTTGTGGCAGAGTTGAGGTCCGCTTGACACATTTTGGCTTTCACCAAGTCATGGGCAGTGGGATGTACTCGTTAGCTTCCTCCTAGCCCTGACCATTGTGGCCATTGAAACCTGAAAGAGGTGCAAGTGTCTTGGGAGGATCCTGACAGCTGTGGAGCTTCCTTCTGTTCCTTGATTCAATGTCTCCTTGAATGTATTCCAGGGCGCTTTTGTGCCCTATTCAGTGTCATCTCTGGTTTCCTGTTCTTCCATTTTTGACCCTTGTGTTCCTTCATTTGTTTCATTTACTGTACTACAAATCCACTCAGTTTCTCTACATTTTTCTTTTATCTGAATCTCCCTTCTGTGAGAGAGAACTGTGATGGTTTGTTAATCAGAGCAGTGCCCAACTGTAAAAGGGAAATGAGTAGGCACAGTGGCAATAGGTAATGCTACTAAGGAGGGCGGGAAATTGTCTAGATGTTTCTAGAAATTGTTAAATATTTGATATACTTACCACAGTACTCTCTTAAAAAGCAAAAGGACTGTGGTAAGATAAATCCTTAGAAGTTGAGAGAAATGAAGGTATTCTCCTTGAACCATGACCCATCACAACCTGAACAGCTGTTTTGCCCTTATTGTTTGATCACAGCCTTTTCTGAGCCATCTGTGTTTTTCTAACTTTTAAACAGTTTTCCTTTCATTCCTTAAAATATGTTTCTAGTCTTGGAAGTGGCAAGTAAAATAATTAATTTATTTTCCTAATTCAAATTAATACTTGTATATACTTGTTTTGAGGTGAATAAGATGTCCAAGTTCTGAAAATGTTTATGCATCTCTAAGACTGAGGCTGTAGTTTTATATCATTGTTTTCCATTATCTACCTGGTAAGATCAGTACATATTTATTAGCCTGAGCTCAGTTTTAAGGGACTGTATGGCTTCTTAAGTACTTTTTAATCCTTTTAAAAAAGTACAAGCTATGAGCATTTTCAAAATGCAGTTTGTGAAACTTTATACTTCTGTATGTGTTGGCCAGGACAAGCTATAAATATCCATATATGATTTATAAATTATTTTTAAATGGGTAGTTAGTGTTCTGCTTTCATCCACGATAACTATTCACCTAAAATACTAAAAACTCATTTTACATGTGTTAAATAAACATTTATAGCAATTATCAATATTTATAAGCTAACAGTAGAGAAAAAATTTCCCATGAAGAGTTGCATTCTTTTAGCTTTAATACCTGAAGATTAGGTTTTAAATATTAAAATTAAACTGGAGTTTTACAGGAAAAGTTTCTAGATCAGTGTATAAATTGGTTTCTAATAATGTAGCACGGAGGTCTGTCTCATTATATCTCAAGCCTGAAGAGAAGATGAGTGTCTTTTAATAGGGTAGTCAGTAACCTGTTCAATGATCTGTCTCCATACCTGGTTTGTTGCTGCATCTTTTAAACTAAGCTCTAAGTAGGAGTATAGCTGTGGCCAAGCCTGGGAATTTTGGGGAGATGTTTTCATCTGGTTGTATATCCTATTGCAACATCAGAAAGGCGGGGGTGGGGGGAATCAGTTGCTACTGTTCATTCATCAAATTAAGCATGAATGCTAAAAATACTGGGTTGCCTTTTGTAGTTAAAAATGTCACAAGTTTTATAAAACTAGAGTTACTGTTCTGGACTCCGTTTCAGGATTAGCTAAACCAGCTCTCAGATTTGAGCAAAAGCAAAGCTTCATGATCTCTGTAAAATCTTAGTGTAGTTAAGATTGTAAGTCTCACAGACAATAAACTTACCTTTTAACAATCTATTTTCTACCCTGTCTTTTAGCAAGGTATTTGTTTCTGTGTGGTAGCATATCACAAGTTGTAGAGGAGAGATTTATTTTTTTAGCTAGCTTGATACTCTATCTTAGCCTTTTGGCAGTATATTTGTGTTAAGTCTTTTTCAATATATAGTGAGAGGGGAGCTAGAGCTTTGGTGGTGTGTGGTGTTATTTTGGTTTTTACTGATTTACAGCACTCTAAATATATGGAGCAGTTCTGTTGGAAAAGACAGTCTGAATATATTTCAGCATGTTATCTAAATATAAAATGAATAATATTAGATTTCTTACTGTTCTTATGTTTATGCCTCATCTATATAACACAAGAAAGCAAGCAAGCAGTGCATCTGTTGCTAAACATAAATTTAAAAGAATAAAAATAAATATAACCATTTTCTAGGTGGTTTTATGGCTTCATACACATAGCCATTCTGTTTTCTCTCATATCCTTATGATTCAAACAGGTGCTTTTGTCTTCATCTTATTGTGTAGTTACTGAGCACAAAGTCTTCTCAGGTAGCTTTAAAAGTTGTTTGTGAGGTCCTTGGCAAAACTGGTGTTAAGGTGTGTTACACTGAGACAAAGAGCTAGCATTTGGAAAGCAGATGAATTACAAAGTCAAGTGTATGAAATTAATGGCATTGGAAAACGTGTGTCCTGAAGAAAATACTTGCAGTTATTTGTCTTTGAATATAATATAATATATATTCATATAATGCACATTTGAATAGAGGAAAAATAATGTCTATTGAAATACTGATTTCTCCCCCCCCACCCCTTTTTCTACCTTTTTAGTGTATCAACAGGTTTAGAAGTAAAGCTAAAAGACATCTTCAGGAAAGTGAAGCGCACTGAAAATCTTCATCAGCAAAAACCAGATGAAGCACTGGAGGTAACTGACAGCTAATATACATATGGTCAATATATTTATATGCTTTGGGTTCTAAGACAAAATTGAAATATGGACTAATATTTGGTAGTATTAAAGTAATTATTATCTTAGTACTATGCTATGCTATTAGACAGTCCATGTTAGAGGAGGAAGATTTAAATTTTGCTGAAAAATATTTCTGGAAATTATGAGCAATAAAACTTGCTTTGTTAGTCCTGAGTTAAATTATATTTTTTATTTCTCTTTTTTTTCTCTGAAACAAGACATTTGGTTTGGGATGCTTCTTACTAAAGTCGAAGAAAATTAGTGTTCGAATTCTGGGATTTCTTCAGGTGTCTTTAAAATATTGTGACTTTTCTTTAAACACTAGTTATGAAAGAAGAGTGATTTAAGTGAAATCCTAGTACTTTTGAAATATAGACTGCACAGTTTAGGAGAAATTTTGCAAAAATAATACCAAAGATCTTAGAAACCAAATGCAAAAGACCCCATACATTCCTCCCTTAGTACTGCTGGAAACCTGGCTTTGAAAAATAGTGATGCTATTTTGTACTGTGATCCTGTGCTTTCTTACCTGTTTTCTCTGCATTTGACAATTTAAATAGTGTTGGAAGAAGAGTTGTTGCAAACTCAACTTTTAAAATTAATTTGGAAACAGAAACAAGGCACAGTCTTTTATCCAGTTTATGTTGTGATACAAAATCATGTGATTTGTATGAAATGAAGATAATCTAATTGAGGAGAAAAATCTCTGTCGGATTCTAAAACTTCTGAAATTAATGAAATAATTCACAAATATATGATCTGAGATTTCATGTTTTTTTACAGCTTGCTAGTGAAACTGAAATGCAGAATGATCTGGATGTTGTTCAGTTGCTAGAAAAACAGTACCAAGAAAGATTAGAAGAAGAAATAGCAAAGGTATTATCTTTATTTTGTTACTTTAAAATATGTATTAAAAATGCTGTAATTTTCGCTTGCCATTTCTGACAATTCAGACAGTTACAATACCATATGCCAGCTTTTGTTTGATTTATTTACAAGGAGTTGTTTCATTTGGATTCCGAGCAGGAAAGTCTTTTTAAAAAAAAAAGTTCTGAAACATTTTGGGGTTTTTTATTTGTCTATCCTGTTCTTAACTCATAATTTCTGTTCATGTCGTGAGTAGTCAGGGTGTTTTACTTTAAAACTGCAGAGAAAATAGACTACATGTACCCATGCTTGACTCTAGAATTTTATTTAGAATATCCAGAGACTTAGAGAGTGGATTTCTTGCTACTTTAGACTTAACAGCTGGTCGGTTCAAAAGATTTTGCACTTAAGTTTCACACTATTTTCTGATTGTATTTTATTGTGCATTTTAATATATTGTGTAAAATGCATACTCTTTATTTGGATCTGGTGACTTTTTCTAAAACATGAGAAGTAAAATTAAGATTCTTATAGGTAGAGTGTACTAAATTGTGGATTTAGTTACTTTTTGACTTCCAAAAAACTTTTCACTTCTTTGCAGAATGAAAAATTATCTCTGCTTTCATTATGTCATAAATAAAAATAAAAATAACATAAATTAAAAAATTGAAAAAATAAAGAAATACTTCTTAAGAAGACTTGCAGCCCAAGTTAAGAAGAATGTTATAGCCAGCCCTGGGTGATGGCATTAATTTAAGTATTCCACTTTTCTGGAGTAAAAGTTCAATCGATTTCTCTCATCTGCTGCTAAGAAAACCCTTCTTAATGGGAAAGCAAAATACATGATTGGCTAGTGTCATGTTAAGAGCAGTTTAAGTTCAAATGACAAACTCGCCTTTTCTGGAAAGTAAGAGATAGGTGTTTTCAAGTGTAACACTTCTCTATTTTTTATACTATTTTTTTCACACTTTTTGCAGCTTATGCTATAAATGGCTGTATTTTAAATCTAGAAAAGAACTGCTCACGTGACTGGAGAAGGGATTGGTTTGTGTTAGAAGGGGAAACTTAGCAATACAAAAGTTACTAGCCTGTTGTAACTGCAACTACAGCTAAAATGCCAGTAGAAGTTACTTGCTGGTCAAGTAAAATTCCTGTGCTGACTATCAGGCACATAGCACTGCTGTCTTTATACAACCCAAAATTCCATGTCAGTGAAACCTTTACAAAGGATGCTTGGTTAGGTAGAGGAAGCTTAGCTCAGCTGCACTTATCTCAGTATGCCAGGACTTTTTAAAGTTGCCTTATAGAATCTTTTTTGAAAAGAGCTGGATAATTCTGTGCTAAATAATACCTTTTAACTGAAAATAGCATCATGGTTTATTAAACTGCCTTAAATACAGCATATTTGTATTTGAAGATGTGACTGTTGATGAGATTGGCAAGATGTCTCTGTTCTTTTTACGTTTCTGTTTTCTTCGGGGGAAAAAAAATCATAGTTCAGAACTCTTAGTACTTACATTTATATTATTGATGGTCAGCAATGAGATTTCTTCAGAAATAGGAGATGCTGTAAAGCATAAACTAATACAGACTTTTCTTATTTATGCAGGTAATTGTGTCAATGAGTGTAGCATTTGCCAAACAGACTGAATTGTCAAGGATTACTAGGCTGAAGGAAGAAGTAGTACAAACACAGGTTGTACATCAACAAGGAATGCATTTTGAAATTAAAAAGCAATGTAGTGAAGATGAGGTTGACAACCCTCTTAGAAAAGCAACAGAAAAAGGCAGTAAACATGAAGAAGAACTGAAATCACTTTGCAAGGAACTCAGAGAAGAGTTTGGTGAGATCAACACACTCGGAGAACAGCTTCATTCTAATAGCAAGCCTGGTTGCGTATTAGGACAGACTGCATGTGAATCAGTGATTTCTGAAGAACTTTTTTCCCATGTCAAAGGGCTTACAGCGGAAGAGACACTGGTAAGTGTGGGGGGAAAAAAAAAAAAAAGGCAGTATGTATACCATATCTGAATAATCTTTCCAATGGATTTACAGCTCATTTCAAAAAGAAAACTGCAAAGAAAGAAATTAAGATGAAAATTCCATTTAAATACTTCCCTTTCAAAGGGGTGACAGTTTTAGACCTAAATTATCTACCCTTCTTTTCTGTGTTCTGCCTGACTGTCATAGCATTATGCTATACTGTGAGGAAAGGAATATGACACTGGTTACATGAAAATAGATTATTCCATTTCGTGGGAACTGTATTGCAGGCAATAAATTGTATAAAGACTTTTTGTAAGCTGGGTTATATTCTAGTATTTATGCAAGGAACACATTAAAAATAATGCTTTAAGAGTTTGAGCCCTTGTGATAAAGGATATCAGCTGAACATAAAAATTATAAAAGTAATATGTAAAATACATATTTAGCATTTCACAAGGGTGGGGGTAAGGTGCAATAGGTATGGTAAAATCAGTCATAAATTTTAACTCCACGATTTCGTCCTAAGTTTTAAAAATTATTTTAATTAAATTTGGCATTAGTTGAAGCAAAAATTACACTTTCAAATTTGTGTAACAGTTAAACATTCTGATCTTGTATTATCCTGATAGTGAATAAACTAATATTCCTGATTTGTATGATACTGCTCTCTCAAACTTCTGTTGTTGTACACACACTCATACACAAGTGTATGTGCAACTGTATTTTCTGTATTCCCACCAGCTAAAACGCATAAGCATTAACACTGTTCACAGTTATTTTAAAAAACTTGTATTTTAAATGGAGAATAATTCTAAGTCTAGACCTTCCAAGAAGCAGGCAAGAACACAATGCTTTCATGATAGCTACTTTAATTTGTGAAAGTATTTTCTAAAATATTTACTAGAAACTGTCACTGAACATAAAATGCTAAAATAGTTCCAATATTTCAGCACTACAGTGAGATGATGGCATCAGACACTGAAACATCAAGTCAGCTTTTGTTATATGAAGAACGTTTGGAAGACATGCGACAGGAGCTAGTACGGCAATATCAGGAACATCAGCAGGCAACAGAATTATTGAGACAAGGGCACATGCAGCAAATGGAACGTCAAAAAGAAAATCAAGAGCAACTCTTAGCAGAGCTTGAGAGTCTTAAAGTGCAATTAGCTGAGGTAATACGGAGTTTGGCTCAATGAGTTAGGATGGGTTAACAAAGGGATGTCACCAGGCAGGTTTATGTTTATTTATACTTGATCTCTAATATATATTGAGACACACATATATTTACTATAATCATGCATACACACCCATGTGCACACACTAATATATCTATTTGTGTGTGTGTATATACAAACACATGTATGCATATATGTATAAAAGACATATTTCTTTAATCAAAGCTCAGTCAGTGATGGATCAATTTAGACTTCTGTATACCTGGAGAAAACTTGCAGTGCTGCACAGCAGCCAGAAGAGTGAGTGAGTGAGTGCAGCTGCATTGTAAACCATGCCACCTTCCAGATACATGGCCCTGTGCAGAATGCAGGCTAGCATCTATTTACATCAATGAAGCCACCAGCCATGGCTAGAAATACGGTAGAATTCTTCATTTTATCTCGTTCCCACTTGAGGTCGGAATTTGAACAGTATTGCTGGCTTCCTGCAACAATGTGTTTTGGTAATCCTAGGAGATTAAGTCCTTACTGACTGTTAGAATGAAACAAAATCAGCGGGGTTTGGTAGGAAACACCATTGTTTCTTTGCCTTTTTAAACTTAACTTGCTGCCACTCTATCTATTCAAAGCCTATAGTAGGTATGTTAATGAATCTCATTAATTTATCTTAATAATTAAGTCTTCAAAAGCCATGTAACTTAGACTTGTCTTCAAGGATTCCTTCCCTTGAAAGATAAACAAAATCCAGAAGAATTTATCTTTCTCCAATTTAATTTCAACAATGTAACATTACAGAAATGCACATGGAAATTGTAATCAGTGAATCCTAAAATTCTTTGCTTTCGCTGTGAAGTGGAGCTTTAGGTTCCTTCAGACCTTATCCAAACCTGGTTGTGTTCTGTTTAAGTTTGGGCTCAAGGAGCTGGGGAATCTAGAGAGTCACTTGTATCTTATGTGTCTTTTCAAGCAATGTCAGGTGTCTGTTTCTCCTAGCTGTTTTGTAGATGTTTTTCTATCATTTTTCCTGATAATCTTTCAATATTTACATTCTTTATCCTTTTACCTCTTTGTCAATTTGCAACTGCATCTTTCATCAGGTGTTGCAAATTCCTGAAATGGATAAACATTAATTAGAACTTATGCTGCTGGCATTTCCTCAGTTTTTAATGCCAAGGGTGTTTATCCATAAGAACCACACAGGAACATGTGCATTGTGTTTAAGCCATGAATTCTTCCAGCTCTTCTAAAAGAGAGCGTGTGTAGGCTTTTTATAAAAAGAACTTACTGTCATCTTTATTCTTGTGCAAAACATGTACTATAGCATGTAATATCCAGAAATTCCATCCAGTTTACATTGTGCCCACTGTGTTTCTTAGAGAGCATAAAAATTGTATAAAATCTTAAAGTTGTAAGATACTGAAAGGACTTACTAGCTGTATTCCATTGTAGAAAGTTTTCAATGTCTTTGTAACCATTTCAAGAGGTGGACTGAAATTTCATTGTGCAAAATATGTAAAAAATTAGAATTGGCAGGCCTCACTAATACTCAGAAGCTTAAAAAACTGTGTGTGCCTCTATGACACTTCTTTCTTAGCGTGTCTCAATGGAGAATGACAGCCTGGTTGCAGAGAGAGAGAGAATCCTTTTAGAAGAACTGAAATCATTAAAACAACATTCTGTACCCAGAAAAGAGAGGCTCTTTTGTGAGCTACAAAACAGCAGCACACAAACAGAGGTAAATACAGACTTTGACTTTCTCAGCAGCTGTGGCATGTAAAACCAGTAAGATTCCTTTTTGCTGCCACTCTTTTTATGTAATATATTTTCCTAAAAGGTTTTGGATATTGCTTGAACAGAGCAGGTTTAAGAATCAAGAGGTGGTACTGTTAGACATAGTTTTTTACTTTGGGTAAGCAGAAGCTAGTTTAACAGCTTGAAGGTGGGGATTATTACTGTAGCTATTTGCTCAGGTAAACGCACATTTTCATATTGCTATAGCAACACCAACAGAAGGGACAAGGGCTGTTTAATCAGTGTAACAAAGTTCTTCCTAATAGGCCCTGCCTTGGATTTCCTGTTTTGTTTTACATTTTAATTTTTCCACATAGGAAGAGTATTTCTTGTTTTGTAATTTGGTGCAGAAGTTTTATTAACAAAATATAATGAATTTAGGTATTAAATTTCATGTTATACTGTATATAAGAAGAATAGGCTGATTCTGGCATGACAGGATTTCTGTCCTTTTTGTCTTCTCTCCCTCTGCAAAAGCTTAAACAGAATGAAACTGAAAACCAAAACGATGTGAGAGAGCAGATCTTTGAAGATGAAGATGGAGGAAGAAAGCCTGATGAAACATCTTCAGCTCTTCTTTCTAGAGAAAGGTGCTTAGAACTGTTAAGAAAACATCTTTTTTTTTTTTTTTTTAAGTTGAGAATCATGTTCTTGTTGAATTATATTTATAAGCTTATTCTGACTGATGATAATGGCATTTTTTTATTCTGCAGAGCCATATTTCTAATTTACACAGTTTAGATTAAATAATGTTTTATTTTTTATAAGGTCTAACAATGTAATGGCATAGAGGATGAGAAAAATCTTAACCTATTTTACTGTCTCTTTCATATTACACACATATAGAATCATATACATCATTTATACGCATGTGCTTTTGTATACCCGTTGATTGTACCTATATGAAATAAGTTTATATGAGCATTTGCTAATACCTTTTGACTGTTCTGTAACTTTTTGATCTGTGTAGACAAACAATCTTTTTAACTGTCACTTTGAGAAAAGAGTAAGTTTATATTGAATACCAGGCAAATGTAGACCTCTGTTTTGACAGAATATCTAGATAAAATACCAACTACAAATATTGATAAATAGTTTGACTTCTTACATATTTTGTAAAAAGAACTGACTTCTAACACAAATGTGCTTTTAATATTTGTGTATATGATGTGGGGTTTAGTCTTTAAAGAAATCTTAATTTTACTGTTTCAACTGCAAACCTTTCCTGGTTGCAAGGGTGTATGTATAAGGGGAAAAAACCACTTTGAAAGCAGGGGAAAATCAAAGGAGTGATTAGTTTCTGTCCTGCAGGCATGTTTTTCAGAAGGCTAATGAGAAACTCATGAAGATTCTTTTGGAAGTTGTGAAGACAACTATGGCCATGGAGGAGACAATTGGTCACCATGTTCTTGGATTACTGGATCGGTCTGGGAAAGTCCAGCCTTCCAAACCAGCTGGATGGGACACAGAGACAGAGGAATCAGTAAAACCCTGTATCCATGTGGGGTATGAAAAAGGTACCACTTGTATGGTTTTCTATTTCATAACAAGTAGCATTTGGATAATTTTATTATATATTTAAGTAAGCTTAGTATTTAAATTTATAATTAAAAATGAACACTTTTTAAAAAAACTATTTGTCATTTGAATGCATATGACATCTCTGCTCAAGAGACAACGTTTCAGGAGTTGCCTGGGTTGTGCCCCAAACCAGTTATGACTCTTATCTATGGTCCTGTTGTAAAGCCTGCAACAGAATGGGAAAGTGATTGATTAATACCAAAATAAATATTTTCCTGTTGAAGGAGGCAAAGAGAAAGAGAACGAAACATAGCTCCGTGGCATCTTGCACCAACTTTACGCCTTCCTGTGTATGTATGGGGAATGGGAGCTGGTGTCAAAAGCCATATCTTTACCAGTCCACTAAATGTATTTAGGGACACTGCTGATCACTCTGGCCAGCTGGCATGGGGCAGCCTGTATATATGCTTGTGGACTTCCTTAGC
>JANZLP010000064.1:21891567-21902623 GCA_026930925.1 Chelictinia riocourii | reverse complement strand
CATCCTATGCCAGAAGCAGATGTTCCCTTCAATAGAAAGGCTTGAATAGTTCTGTGTGTGTGTCCCAACATACACAGGCGTGTACACTTTGGAAGAAGCAGCATTGCTGGTGCCCTCCCAAGGCTTGCAGTGGCAGTCTTGTGAATAGAGCCTGTAGGACTGATTCTGCCAATTTACAGTAGTTCTGACAGCTCCACCCATCAGGGATTTCAGGGTTGTGTTAAGTAGCCTGCAAAATCCTACGAGGCGGTTAAACTTTGTTGCTGCAACATAAGAGACACTGTCCTGATCAGGATGCACTGTAGCCTGAGTGAGACATTTCAGGCCGCTCCATGAGCTCATAAGGATAGGAAACCACACAGTCTTCTTTAAGGAAGAGCAGTTCACCCTGGAGATGTTAAAAGTATGCAATGCAAACTCAGGTAAGATGTCCGAGTCAATCTGCATTTTTTCCTCATTTGATCATGGGATGACAGTTCAGTGGAATTGTTCTTTAAAGTGCATCTTCACACAAAGAAATGTTTTGAAGTCTTTGACAGAGCTCAAATGGCTTATGCCATGAATGTAAGAAGAATTTATTCATTGTGGGGAGCTTTTAAAGTTGTCTACTCTCTATACTAGCTTTGTTTTTTCCTGGGAGTGAAGACAAAGCATCTGTGTTCTAGCCTTACACATATGGATAGGTAGATTTACGTATTCCAGTACAGGAATACTTGAGTTCTTGCTGCATTTCCAATGCCAAATGCTGCTCTAGTTTGAGGATGTCACTTCTTGCATTGTCTTATCTGGAAAACAAATACTAACATGCCTCAGTGTGTTTTATAGAATAATTACAGAAAATGAAGAGTTGCCCATACTGTTGAAAATGATCTGCTGCAAGAATATGGGTCTTATTTTCCACTTTCTTAATGGAAGTGCATTTTTCATGTCAGTGAAGTTCTGTGGACCTGACCTCAGCCAGAACGGGCTAATTGTTGCAATTAAATCACAAATTATATAATTCATAATACCTGTAAAGGCGTCAGTGCTCTGTGCAAGGTAGTGCTATTTGTAGGGCACAGTAGCTACAAGGACATCTGTGAAATTCTTCCCATCCACTGATCTGACTTGTGCTCTGGGAGTAAAACTCCTTTTGATCAAATGATACTCCTATTAAGAGTGTCTGCTAATTAGTTTGCCTTGATGAGAGCCAAAGCCTGAGCAGACAGAGGCAGCCCTGTGCATGGAAGCTGGTCTCATCTGGTAGCAACACTGGTGTAGAGGCAGTGCTTGTGTGGGTGGTGGGTTTGTTAGCAGATGTGGCTGAGCATCTGCTCTCAAGAACAAGCCATGCAGGATTTGACTAGATCTCTACACTGTTGTTGTTGTTTGTGCCACTTCCCACGAAGCAACCTCTTTGGTGTCTTCTGGATTTGGTGACTTTGTAATGAAGGTTTGCTGGAGGGATCAAGCTTGGGGGAGTGCTACAGTTAAAAGGCAGACCTTGGATACAGCACAGTCCAAGAAGAAATTCTGTGAAGCAGGCCGCTGCTGTAAGCAGCGCAGTTTTGAGAGGTGGGTAGAAAAAAATCCGTCTTTCCTGAGAGACCTTGAATTGTGCAGGGCTTGATGCTTGGGCTACTGATAAGCAACTCTTATAATGTTGTGGAACCTAGTTGACCTGTTAAATGAGGTTTGTTCTGATCGGCTAGGCAGGTCAGAAATAAGGCAGGAATCAACCCTGGGAGAGAAAGCAAGAAATTAACAAGTGACTTCAGCTTTGGTTCGGTGTGCTCTGCTGAGAACACTAGACCCCTTGCTGGCCCCTTTAGATCTGCTAGCATAACTGAACTTGGAGTAGCTCCCTCATACTGCTCTGCCAAGGTGGTCAGTGTTAGCTTGAACAGTGGACCTCCAATCCGTCCTGATGGAACTGGGTTGGAGCAGCAGATGTGGGCTTAAGATATACTCTCTGAGGGAAGAGTGACCTCTGGGAAGGATGGTAACTTCTGTTGAACGTGAATAATAATCCAACACTGTTTCTGGCAGAGAGGTACACGTCTCCACAGGTTATGCTTGTTAAACATATTTTGTCTCAAAATTCCCAGTGACACAGCAACTCTTGGATTTTCTTGACAGTGCTCCTTCGTGTGGAGTACTGATGCTATGGGATGCTGAAAAGAGGCAGAGACAGCTGAACCACACCTTTTGGTGAAACAGGTAGGCTGTAAGGTCAGAGAAATCCTTTTGCATTTGAAAACTGGTGTGATGGCTTTAAACTCAGTATTGCAGTTGGAATGTGCCTCTTTGTTGTGCTCAGTCTGAGTTTTAATGATGGAGCTGGTGTATCTGAGTAGTTTGCATGTGACTTTGCCAGGACTTGCTCGGTTTTCAAGATGTGCTCTCATCCATTGCATATGGGCAGCATTTAGCCTATTGAGCTGTGAAAGATAGGTTGCCAAAGTATGTTTCATAGCTTGATATTGCTACAACAGTCCTCCCCGCGTGCTGGGTTTTCAGGCATGTTGGAGTTTTCTGAAATGTGTTCCTTCAGTTTTATTTGCACTGGTTTGTGTTGTCTGAGGGCCCTGCTTTCTCCACCAGTATCGACAGGGAAAGCTGACTTCTCAGAGTTTGAAAAAACGCAACTGTTAGACAAAAATGAGGGCGAGGAGGTGCCCAGCGATGGCCGACGCGGGGTTCATGACAGCAAAACCCACGAAGAACAAAGAAACCCCCGTCCGACAAGCTGAAAGTGCTACGAGGGAGTCAGAACAGGGGTAGAAATGCCCCAGGGTAAACAGCATCCAAGGCCAGTTGCTGAAGGGATTAACGTTGTTTATATGCAAATTTTTCCCACTAGCAGACCTTCATCCTGCTTGCCTAGAGAGTGGAACAGGATGAGGCCGCTGGTGTTGTTTGTGGTCATGTGAGTGCTGAGTGTTTCTGTCCACATACATCTGTGTGGACTGCCATGTATATAGGTATTGCATATGTATGGTTGCATGTGTGTCTATTGGGAATGCAGCCTAGCCGCTCTTCTGGCTGGACCTGCAGACATGGAGCCACAGCAGCGTTGCCTCCCATGGACTACTGTCTTTGCCAACCCCTAACAGTCTGCGGGGCCTTTTACTAAAAATAGAAAGGTACAAAGAGAAAATACACGCCTTGAAATCTCTCCAGAAAACATAAGAAGGTTACTCTTCATTTTGGAAGCAAAGAACTAAACATTTCAAGTTTTCTTTATTGGACTATATTGTAAATACTGCAGGAACAATTTGAGCGTGATTTACTCAGTGGTTTTTTGCTACAGGCTTTAGACATCTGCTGGTGGTGCTTAGATTCAGCACTAACGTTCAGAGAAGTGTGCCTTGGTTGTTAACAGCTCTAGTTCAGAATTATCTCTGTTACAAAACTGTATTGGTGTCACTATTCAGACTGTGTTCACTGCAAGCTAATAAATAGGTAGTCTCTAATAGGTGATAGGTAAGGCTTTGGGAAGTAAGAGAAAAAAGTTATATAGCACTCAGAAACATCAAAAAATAATGAAAGATACGTAGCACGGGTGGATGGAGAGCTTTGTACAACATGCACATTGGTCTTATTCCACTATAAACATTTATCACGATTCCCTGCAAATGAAGGTCTTAACAGAAGATTCCTATTCAAGAGGATAGATTAAATTTCATTCACTAAATGAGTGTAAAACTATTACAGAGAAAAAGTATACAGGAAATATGTTTTCTTTAGCAAATGCAGTCTTCAGATAATCAAGCACTTCCAATGCCCTCAGGCTTTTTTTTGCCTAAGGTACATTTGCGACCATCTGACTGCTCAGTTCAAAAGAATTGCTATCAATGTGGAAAGTTACTCACTAGTGTCTGGCTGTTGGTGAACCAGTCCCGAAATACAACAAAATAATAGGCTTCTCCAGAGGGTGGCTGAGATTGAGTGGCTGGAAATCACGTGGATGCTACTTGTGATTGAAAGGGAAAAAAAAAACCTTAGATAAACCATCATTTTGCAATATATGTTGTAGCGTGACTTTCAGTGTTGTAGCTTTGCTGGGAAGCTTTTTGGATCAGTGTCAGATTTTCCTCATCCTGCTATGTCTGAGCTATTTGCGAGTATTCAATCCAAAGGTGGATTGTTTGTAGCAGTTGCTGCTGGCCCTGGGCTGAAGGCGGGGGGGAAGGAGGAGGAGGTGATAGAAGCATGGAGCTGTGGGGAGACAAAACAGGTTTCTGAAGCTGATTTTTCTTCTAGAACAGGAAAAACAAAGGCTTCCAGTTACAGAAGATTCTGGAAATTGAGCTGAATGTTGAAACTGAAAAAAAAAAAAAAATACAGCTTTTTAAAACATTTTTGATACCTGCCAATCAGTAACAGTAGTAAAGGAACTCTGGCATTCAAGGCATAGCCAAGCTAGCCAGAGAGAAACATTGGCAAATGTGCCCAGGATCTGGCTATAGGAAGTATTTCTTGTTTCATTGCTATGGTTTGGGAAGTATTTTTCACTGCTGTAGAATGACAGAAGATCAAGCAGTGGTGATTTCTTCTAGGCTAAAATTTCCTGATATGTTAAGTAAATTTGCAGCTCTTGGAATTTCAGGTCGATGTAGGCTACAGTCTTGTCATGTCTTGTCTTACCTTATCTAGTTTTTATGGCAGTTTAAGAGGTTTCAGTAAGGACTGGTCTAAGCAATTGTAATGCAATCAGAGAAAGTGTATTGAGATTACCAATATGTTATATAGGATGAATTTGACAGAAAATTTGTTGATGTCAGAGGGAACACTACATTGGTCACATCACATTTGGGACTGTCTCTCCCCATGTCAGGTCTTGTTGGTTTTTATTCCTATTGCAATCATGTTGAAAATTAGGTTTGGGTGTATTGGAGGGAGATGTGTGCAGACTGTTTTTTAGAACGTGACTCCTCTCCAGTTGAGAGGATATTAGGGGTTTTTTGTGCTGCAAAAATATATGTCAAGGAGAAGTATTAGAGAAAACACTTTTAATTTCTTCACAGATCTTCTGCCTTTAGAATGGTGCTGTATTTGATTATTTTCTGATAAGGTTGAAGCCACTCTGAATTTTAGATTATATTTTTTTCTGGAGATGCTAATAAAAAAGAGGCTACTTCACTCTCTACTCTTTTGACTGAGACAGAAGTTCTGTAAATGTTTAAACTTTGACATCCAAATTGATGTAGATCATTCATGCCGAAATATAAGGTGCTACAAAATAATTCTTTCTTTATCAAGTTTCTAAAAATCTATTCAGCGCTTTCTGAAAATCTATTCAACGCTTTGCCAGCAAGACTGGTGTTCCCTTTTAAATTACTCTCCTAACTGTACTTCCAATATAAATGTGAGCAAAAGAAAAATAGTAAGAAGATTAATAGCGGCTCTTTGCCTAATAAGGGCAAATGGGAAAAACATGGAGTCATTAACCAGAACAATAGGGTCCCAGTGTAAGGAAATTTGTGTTGAATGTATGGATGTTCTCAGCAGGTTGTTCAGAAATCCTGAAGGAGTCTTTTTTTTTTTCTTCTTCTTTTTTTCTTTCTTCATGGTAATTCTTTGATTGATTACATTTCTTTGGTGTTCTCCAGGCAATTTTACAGCTCATTTGGGAAAAAAATTATGAAGGTATAATAGTTGCGTATGCTTCTATCCTAACTGTAGTTTTTAAAAGTTTTGACATCTGATCTTAGTATAAAAGATATCCACCTAACTATTTTCCCTTTCTACCACACAACAGAAGAATTCCGCTCTGTTTTAATAACTTAAAATGTTACAATACATTATAATATTTCATCTGAATAATTTATTAGAATGTCATTGTCTAGATTATTCACTTTTGAACAACAAAAAGCAAGCTTCTTTTTAATTATCAACAATTGCACAGATAAATTGAATATTTAGAATATAATTTTATTTAAGATTAAATTTATTCATAAAAGTAAGTATGTCTGCATTGGAATTATTCATGCTAGACTCTCTTTATAGTCAATGTAGACCTAGGTAGTAATTCTTGTCAGAATAATTAGTGAAGGTGACAGCACAATTCATTTTATTGTGAAGTTGACCATAAAATATTTTAAATTAATTGTGTGCCAGAAGTGCCTGTTTCTTCCCATTGATGATAAAGGAAATCTAAGAGAACTGGATCAGCTGTAGTTTTCTGCATTGCAGATCTCCCAAGCTGTGAAGATGAATCTCATCCTAGAATATGCTGAATCGTGTAGAATTGAATAGTAAGCACCTGTAGAGCTTTAAATTGAACACTTCCATGGTTTTACCGTATCAGACATGAATGCTACTTGTCAGAGATAACTGCTTGTGATAAAGTATTAAATATTTCACTTTTGTGGTCTGTGGTGAATGATCACTGCAGTGCTTGGATCCATCCAAGCCAAGCACTGGTGTTTATCTGAATGTTTTGGTTTTGTTCTTTCCAGCTGCTGAAAAATACCTGGGTTTTGGTTCTGCAAGACACTTTTCAGATTAGTTATTTTACATGGTTATGAGGCTTGTTCACATACTAAATGCTTTGGAATATGAAATACTGAAGGGAGTTTTACATCTGATGTAGGAGAAAAATATATGAAGAACATGATCTGACCAGGTTTTGTGGGAGTGTTTATAAAGAAGCAAGAGGACCAAGTGAATTGAAATGGCCATGACTTCAGTAGCAGAGCATGTGGCTGGATGGTAGAAAATAGTCGTTTATAAGGTCATTTTCATGATACCAATCTCAAGAGCAGTCAAGAGGATGGAAAAATGATAAAATTAGGAAGCCTTTAAAACTGAGCAAGTTCTTACTGTGACTGAATCCTCACTAGAGAAAACTGCCAAAGACAGAAAACAGTGGGGACACAGAGGAGCAGTGACAGACATGGAGTAGCAGCAGTAGTGGTGACTAGATTTCTCAAAGGCTGTCACTCAGTTGGGCACTGTCTTCCAAAGTACAGCTGAGGCAGATTGAAGAACTCACACCTTTATCTGACTTGCTCCCTTGGGTTTTTTTCCCTAAAGCTCAAGATCTTGTTTAAAAGCTGTTCTCACTAACTAGATGTGTGGCCTCCCAGGGTGGCTTCCCTGGTGCTCCTCATGACTTCCTCACAAAATACAAAACAGTGAGTAGGGTTTATCTCAATAGTAGTCTGACCTGCAAGCAAAGCTCAAGAGCCAGTCAGCTGCTATGTTTTCAGCTCTTAAAACTGACCTTTTTCTAGCTGATTTCTGATTATTTTAAGCTTCATAGGTTGAATATATGTGATGCCTACAGAGTTCATTGGTCACAACAGAGCCTTGCTCTCAATTACAGGTGCCACTGTTGAGTGTGTTGAGTTATTGCTTCTTCTTACTAGTAGTTTTTTCTGCACCCTTAGGAAAGTGGGAACCTTCGGTTGCAGTGCTTTTCCCTGCACATGTTTACACGTTGTTTATATGCTCTTACTGAAACGGTCATCTATTCTTCACATTGTTCTTGTTTTTCTTTCTTTGGAAGTCAGATACTGCAGAATAAGATCGCTTCATTAGTGACTGGTGAGATGAGATATATTAATGCAGTACATATTAAAGATTTCTTATTCTGTGTTGTCTGTTCTCCTTAGTAAAACCCTTGTGAACATTTTACCACAGGCAAAATAAAATTACATTTGGGTTGTAGAGGAGTACAGCTTTGGTCCTTGCTAGCCAGGATGACTGAATCTTCATTTCCACTAATTTTGTTACCAGGTAGAGTTTGTGACTGTCCAGTTGAATGGTAACTGCTGAATCATTGTGTCAAATGGCTTAACTTCACCCTGGGGTTAAAGGCACACGTGGCTTCCTTACAAGAGAGATCTGTTGGCTCAGTAGTTACCGGAATAATGACTGAGAGAATTGCAGTTTCTGATAAACAGAAGTAAATTTACCAGAAATAACTAATTAACTTTTATAGCTAAATGCAATATCCAGCTAAAATATTCAGAGACATTGAATATAAACCCAGTTTCCCTTTTGGCTAAAATGCAGACTGTAGATGATTAGATTTTTTACATTTGTGATTTTTTTCAATTTAAGTGTAATAAAATTACTTAATGGAGACATTCAAGAAAAATAAAAATTAGTGTAATTAAAGATCAAGCAACATACAGATTGAAAGGATTTTTCTGGAGGAAGAGATAGAGGCAGGTGAGACAATGTCTGTAATACATTCATAGTTTTTAAGAAACAAAAAGAATAGAAGTGATGCAAAGCCTGTTAGTATTTGCTGTGTAATTTCATCATTATTGCTGTATAAATAATATCAACACTAGATGTCATACACTGCTAGGTGATTTACAAGCTGATATGTAGATAATGGTCCCTCTGCAGAAATACAAAGCTGTGTGTTTAAACGGTGAAGATGAACCCACTCGTTAGTAGTTTCCTACTTATTATTTCACCTGACATTTGTTTGAAACCAGTCTAAAAATAATAGTCTCACAGTTATCTGAGAAGAGAATTCATTGTGGATAGTCTTTTCAGAAAAAAAGAAATGTATAGAAGAAAGAGCCAGAGACAGAGATTAAAATCACACAGGTTTTGCATTACTGAAGACATTTAGTCACAAAAGCTGCTGCTAAGCAGCCAGCTTCAGTGGAAGCCGCTTCTAATTTGGCACTCAGCTCTTTTCTTTTGAAATCTCACTCAGAATATTGAAATAAAAGCCAGAAGTGGCATGAGATCATGGAAACAGTATTACTGACAGTCCAAGGGAAGACCAAGCTCAAGGCCTTCATAAATAAATACCATAGTTTTCTGGTTAAGCATAACTTAGGGATGTTGGTGATAAGTTTTTGCATCAGGAATGGTTTAATTCTGTGTTTTGGTGCTGGTGTTCCTCCTAACAGGCATAGGAGCCATATATAAAACATTTTTTTGACCCACAGTATAACAAATATAAGGATTAACCAAGTTTTGTGTTCCTCACTTTTAGCGTGCACTATCTTTGGATCTGTGCTTCACAGTTCAATTCTATCTCTTTGCCACTCCTACGCATTGTCCCTCTTGGTTTTTTGTGTTGTACCAAGCCAAAGATTACTATCTACCTACAGAAGGTGTACTTAATCATGTTAGCTGACACATAACCACTAAATCAAAGAAACTTTTCAACCTATTTGGATTTTTTTTTATAAAGAGAATAGCAAGTTCTTCATTGGTACGTATTTGTTTAAGACCTTTTTTAGGTGTCTTTACGTGATGGGCTACTATGTTAACATGGGTCAGTCCAGAAGTGGAACTCAGACCCAAGTGCTGACCTACTTTTAATCACTTTAATAATCTTTTGGAAACAAACTGTTTGAGGAAACCATAGGTCAAATGACAGCAATACAGTGAAAAAGATTGTGAGGCTTAGAGCCAGTTTAGGAGAGAGTAAAGACAGTGCTTGCGTTCTAGGCAGTATTTTTGTACTGAACATTACATCAAATCCATAAGTGAAACAGGCCCAGAAGAATGTATGTTGGTAGAGTCAAAGATTTCCATTTGAAGCTTAGATTGCTCTAAGTAAAAGAAATGATTCATATGTGCCATAGTCTGGAATTGGTTCTCAAATTGGTGTTTTTCTCTGAAAATCTGCAGAAATTGTTTGAGTACTTAGGAAATTGATTTAACCCATTTTGCCAGATGTACCGTACTTGGTAGGAGTCATATGAATGGGAACAAATGGGAGGCATTTCTGTTTAGGAAAAATTCAGAATTGGAGGCCAGAGTGGAGTACTTGACATAAGGGATCTTGAAATGTCTGTGAAGACTTCAAATTTGGAAGGATTAGCGCTTCACAGACTGCCATCAACAGTGGACATGGTATCATTGACAGCCTCTCAGATGCTTCCTTTGCTGTTAGCCTGAATTATCACTGGTATAACCTCGCTCCTTAATACAGCAGGATATTACTAGTGTTTATGGGGATTCTGGTAGTGTTAGGCAAGGGGCCAACTGAATATAAGGCTTACAAGAAGTCAGTGTAATAGTCTTTCTTTTTTCTTTGATAAATGGTTAATGATCTCTCAGCAGATTCTTTATCTTAGAAGAGAAGTAGTCACTGTGTCTTGCCCAGTTTTCTACTGTGTGCAGGAGATTCCTGGGCTTTAAGAGAAGCCTGAGAATCTTAATGAAACAGAGAAGAAACTATAAGTACTAATAAAGAATTTTCTAGCACTATATAATGAATAAAAATATCAATAAATACCTTTACTAGATGTGGCTTTCAACATCAAGTAAATAATAATATGCTTCACAAAATTATTTAAACCAGCTCATACTTCTATACAGCTGTCAGTAATGACTAAAAAAGATTTCTTCAAGTGCTTGCTGTGGTTGTTTTGTTATAATACATTAGGGGAGAAAAGTACTTTGAGTTAATGAAATAACCATGATTATTCAAGGTTTAATGCATAAGTATTGACCTACTGTGTTGGAAGCTGAATGATTCAATAATTGCATTAATTAATTCATTGCATATGAGTTTTAAATTACTGGGTAACAGAGCTTGGCTCTTATGTATGTTGTAACTCATGGCTTACCCAGACTTACCGTAATGCTCAGAAAGCTATGAGCTTTAGGTTTATGCCTGCACTGGAGTTTGCAGCGTAACTTTTTTAATAGCAAGCTGGACATATATGGGCTGTCTAACCCAAGGACGAGAGGAACTGTTGTGAAAGGGAACCCTGTGCAGATTAGTTTACCTTGTTGCTGCAGCTCACCTTTTTCTAGTACCTTACTTGTCTTGCTTAAAAGCAATGGTGCAATTTGCTGTGTAGTTTATATAATAGACATAAGTGCTTTGCATTAAAAAATCAGTGTCACTGTCTTTGAGCAGATTCAGACTTGCTTTAGTCTCCAGTTGTCAGAACTACCCTTATAATTTCATTTTATATTAGTTTTTATTCTGATTTCATTTTTCTATACATAGGTACGTTTTCATATTTTTTTTGTATGCGTACATATATATACATACATCTGTATATGGGAATGGCGCCTTCCTGGGGGGAGCTAGAGCCCGACGTTCGGAATTTGGAGGTGGCCCGTGCCGAGGCCGAGC
>JANZLP010000064.1:21299046-21309847 GCA_026930925.1 Chelictinia riocourii | reverse complement strand
ACTAGGAAGGACTAAAATCTATGAGCTTAGTTTTGTGTTCAAAATATTTATGTTTCTGTGTTCACAAATATTCATTTTGTTTCCCTTACTGACGTGGCAGATTTTATATCCTTTACGTCCTGTTTATTTTAAAATGAAAATAATCTTCACTAATGAAAATTCATTTGCTTTTATTTTTGCATGTGGTTATTGCCAGTTTTTAGCTATATATTTGAGATTAGTATGATAAAACACTTGGGCAACTTACTTGTCTCACTTCTGGCACTTTCTGACTTTTTGCTCTGTGTTTTTCTTGGGCATTACATCTTTCTCCAACAGACTGTACCTGTATCTATTGTTCAGCTGAAGCAGCTGGGCAGCATCTTCTGCACATTATTGTGCTTTATATTTTTTATAGCTTTAGGCAGATGTTTTCAATTCTTGCTATTAATGGGAAAGAAGGTGGGATATACCTATGAATTCTCAGAGTATTTTTATAAAAATGCACAAGAATAACTGATATCATAAAGGCATTTTCCAGTCAAATTTTAAAAATTACCTGATACCCTTTATACACTAAGAGCAATGCAGGTTAGCCAGATCCCTTTAAAAAAAATTTCACTAATTCTATTTCCAGCTGAAATTTTTACTTGCTTCCCAAGAGGCCTAGCTAATTTCTGACCTATCATCAATTGTTAAGAACAATTGTTCACTAGGGAGAAATAGACTTTATAAAAAAATCATGAACAGTCACTCAGTGATAAAATTAATAAAAAATGGGAATGGGAAGTTACATGATAAACTGTTAAGGCCAAGCTAATCAATATGCAAACAGTGAGCTTGCATATGTGACTTACATAGTTGAGTAACTGTAGATTGCATTCATCTGGATGATGACTGGCTGTTCTCTAAAGGCTGCTTTCAATAGACTTGGAACACAGTCATGGCAAATCCTTGGGTCTAATGTTCTGAAGTAGCCCATGCAAGAAGAATCAATGAAACTTTCATTGACATAGTTCAGTTTGGTGTGTCTCTGCTGCTGGAGCTATATAAAAGCATCTACGGCATGGCCTTCAGCAACTATGAAGATGACTTTCACTCTTAGAAATCCTTTTGTCATATAGATACTAGGTTACGAAGAAAAATAGTTATAGTCAAACTCTTCCTTTTGATTCGTACATCTAGTTGCTTCTCAGGATGCATGACTTCTCTGGAGCTGTAGCTCTGTAAAACTAGAAAAAGTGACCAGTGACACAAATGAAATGGTAACTTTTTGCAAGCAGTATTCTGTACAATAAGTGGGTATTTTGTATGCACCTGTTTCAGGAAAGTGTCAGCAGCCTGATTTTTGAGCATCTGCCTAAATTTCTTTTCATGAAGCATGTATTTCAATGCTTTGCTGATCTAGCATGTCAAGAACAAAATCAGATGCTTTCTTGGGAGTGCAAACCAAGGGGGCAAAATATAGCTGCTATTGCTTCGTCTTCAAGGACTCAACATTGCAGGCTACACATAAACTCAGCTCAAATGCTCTATTAAGAAGTCATTTTACTAGTTTTAGAGGAAACCCACTCAATTTTTACAACCAGTGTTACAGTTTGGTCTTATGCTTTGTACCATAGCTCCCTGAATGAAGGTTTTTTTTGGTTCCAGTGCAACTTAAGCACATGTCTAAACTTAAAAAAATATGGGAGTAATCTCATTAATATTAGATTACTTTCTGCACTTGAATTCAGCAGATCCTGAAATCCTTTGATGGATCAAGGCCTCTGAGAGGAGAAAGTTGTACTAAAGATTTGACATCAATAACTCACAAGGAGATGGTTTTACCTTTACTGCAGACAGCAATAATTATACTCTCTTTGGATTCACTTTTTGGGTGTGGTTATGGCACTCATTGAAGGAAACACGGTCCTGGATTTGCCACCAAAGCTAAAGGAACATTTCCTTTTAATGACAACTCATGAGGGTTTAACATATGTTTTTATTCTGGGTCGGAGTGAAAGCAAAATCTTTCTAAAATTTTTATACAAAGAAAACTGTGTTGAAGTTGACCTTTTCAACAGGAGTTTGGATACAGGAGAGTGACTCAAAGTTTTAACCATTAAAATTCTGCAAAATATTTTGCCATTTACTGAAACAAAGATGTTGTGCCTAGTTCTTTTTCTTCCACAGCAAATTGACTAAAATTTAGAAAAGCAGAGGCTCTACCCACTACATGCTATATCTAGGATCTCCAACTCAACAACACACAGAAGCATAGGCTTTTAAATGAGATTAATTTTAATGGCTTTATGGATGTGGTTTTCTGATTCAAAGCCAAAGTAGCCAGGTTTAAATTTACTGTGATTTTTTTGTGTTTCAAACTGAAAATTTAATTGTGATTTTCAGGGTTTGTGTTTTAAATTGAACCATCACTCTGAACTTGGTGAGTAGGCAAACACTGACAAATCTGGAAAATAAACACATTCCATTAAACAATTTTTTCCTGATGGTTATTTGTTTCATAAAATAATATTCAGGTGTTGTGTAAAGATAGTAGTAGTAGTAGTAGATGTTAGTTACTAACCAGTAATAACTGTTTATTGTAACTACCATATATGTAAGCCTTAATAGATAGATTCAATAGAAAAAAAGGAGAAAAAAATCAAAGGCACTTGCATGTGTAAACAAGATATAAATCCTGTTTCAAAATTAAATTTTAAAAAGCTGTTTCTTTACATCAGGGAAATTGAACTTTTTATAAAAACTGAAGGACAAAAGAGGTATTATTTCAGATTTCTGATGTTTTAGACTTTTTTTGAGTCATTGATTTTCCATTGAAAAATGTTTTCACATTTTTTCTCTCTCCTCCACCCACCTGACATTTATAATTAGAACACCACTGTTTTGATAAAATGTGATTTCCTCTTCTAAATTCCTAAAATACATCTCTTCATCTATGAAAAACATTTTGATATTAACATCTTTAGCATAATTCATTATTGTACCTCGCAATAGGTAGACGTATGAAAGTATCTTTTTTTAGTGACTCAAATTAAGACTTCTACATTGTTAAAGACCTAACAGAGGGCTGCTTTGAAGACCGATACACAGACCTTGTACGAGGTCTTCTACCTCAGTAGAATCTTATCCTTTATATAAATAGCTACATAATGTTGGATTTCACACATACAGTCAGATAGAGCTTGGCAAACTACACTATATTGTTATTGGGAAGCAAAATATTAAGTACATATTACACAACATTTAATCTATTGCATCATATAGACGCAATAGAGAAGCAATTTAGTTAGCTATATATAAAAAGTGAAAAAGGACAGATGCAACATAACAGCATATCAGGAGATTTTGCGAGGGTTTGTAAATATTTTTGATAATGTCTAACCATAAAGAGACAATAACCTGCTGAGGGACAAGCACCAGGTCATTGCAACTTTCAGTGCATGGGAGAGAGGGATAGGCTAGAAGAAGGAGCCACGCTCCAGATAAAATCACAGACATTGAGCTCTGGGAGCCACATATTTCTCGGACAAGAGACTGGGAAGATGGGTAAGTCCAACCAAGGTACTTGCAAAGCATTAAAAGGTTGAAGGTCTGTGTATTGGACCAGGTCAGAAGCACCCAAGCATTACACACCTACAGAGGCACAGGACCTTCTGCACATACAACACACTGTGGAACTTGGGTCAGGGCTGCCATAAACACTCAGCCAAAAGAGAAGCTATACAACTGAGGAAGAAGTCTTTCATTTTGCCTTGCATTGCAAAATTACTTTTGCTTTGCTATGGCACCAACCCACAGAAGATACCCAATTGCCCAGCCTCGATCCCCACAAAAGGGGTATCCTGTATAAAATGGGTACAAAGCCTAGACCATCTCCAAGCACGAGCTCTGATGTGAGAATGTCTGTTGATTTATTTATGATTTAATAACATGCTCTGAGGTTTGTCTGATATTTTGAAGTTCTCCATACAAGGAAAAAATATTCATTAGAAAGACCAAATTAATTAGATAGCATGTGCAAACAAACTACCCCATTTGTGATTATGTCCAGGTGAGACTTTGTTATTTTACTTGAACAATTAAAGCTTCTCCATATGATGCTCCTCTTAGCATTGAATTTTTTAGTACATTTTGTACTCAGCAATTTGAAGAAAACAAATTAAAGCAGAAGGTTTAGGAGAAAGCCTCACAAAATCCCAAAGATGATTTTTCCTTACCAAACTCAGGTGGTATTCAAAAAAAGAGAGGTGGGGGAATCAAAAAAAGAGAGTGTCATCTAAATTCTAGAAAAGAATTAATTACTAAAATCTTAAAAGCCGCAGGGGAGACATATGCCTGTAATCAAATTCTGGGAAACAAGCCCCTGCAAACTCTCGCATTTCAACTTCCAACTCACTACCCTTTCATGTTCATTTTGTGATGAAGTGTGAGTCTTATAAAACAAACAAACAACCAAACAAAAATGAGTTACAAAATTTCCACTCTTCCATGCAACTGAAAAATCCCCTGAGTTGGAAACAGCAAAGCAAGCTGCTTTCCAAACTATTCAGAAATGAGGTAATGGCTTTGCGATTTCATTCCTTTGGTTAGAGCAAAGAATAGAAGCTGGGAAAAGAGAGTCTCAAAAAGTGTGCTCTTTATCCCCTCCCCGTTGGCTGCCGTCTGCAGCTTTCAGCCTCAGGAATGCAAGGGATGATGTAGTGCAGCCGGTATGTACAGAAACACTTGCAAACCCATTGTACTTAATGAGACTTGGAAACCAGTCAGGACCAGGGCACTTCTTCTTGTGATGCTTTTCATCAAGGCCACAAAGAGGGACAGCGGAGAGGCGTGAAATGTTACATAGTTTTTGTAAATATTTAGGGCAGGATTTTTAAAAACTAGCCAGCTGATTTCCAAACATCCTGAGCTCCCCAGAAGCTCCTGCTGAAGATCCCGTTGCATTCAAGGATCATCTGTGTCCTGTTCCAGATCTCAGCCTTATGGAGGAAAATCCGGTGGCCTGAAATAGTGGAATTTTTTTAACAAAAGCTATTTGCTGTTCTGCATAACTTTAGCGGTTGTCTTTGAGATGTATGGTAGGGTCTATAGGTCAAACCAGCACTGATAATGATTGTGCACTGTCTAATTGAAGTTGCTCTATTTAGAAGTTAACATTTGAAAAAGAAGGGAAAAGGGAAGTTATTCATACAACTTCTCAATTCCATTCAGTAGAAGTGGTTCTACAATTGCTATGTATTATGGCATGTAGACCCAGTTCTTGGGAGAATCCCTCTCTTGCCCTTTTATATATGCCTAAGTGATGTTTCTGAAAACTTTAGAAGGAAGTTCTGGCAGTGGTAGAATTATACTAATGCTCACAGAGAATCTGAAAATTTTATTTTAAATATATGTGAAATATGAATCACAAAATAAGTTATGCATCTGTGTTGAATAACATTTTTGATTACACCTTTTGTAGCTGTTCTCTGCTTAAAAAAAATCAGCGCAAAGAAGGGAGAATCTGATCAAGGATATATCATTGCACTGAATTTGGCTGAATCTTTGTGACTACCCTTCTTTATGCTGCCATGGCTTTTTGAAATCAGTTTGTACTTACAACATTTGGTCTCTGCAGTAGAACTTTTTTATTTTCTGTGTGTGCAACTGCTGGTGAATTTACTTCAGGACAATCAGGGCTAATACCATTTAAAACCACTTCTGGCCTCTACATTACATAGGTAATAAGAGTTGCTACAGCAGTCTTTAGGTTACTGCTAAGCAGTTAGTGTTTTGCTGTGTACCCTGGGACTCCTGGAGTGTCAGATGCAAGCACAATGTTTAATGTAATAACCAAGTACTTTCAGCCATGTGCACACATATGCAAAATTCTATACTCAGTCATAATATGTATGGAAGCAGATAAAGTCAGGAAAGAAGATTGTTCAAGAAATTCATTAACACAGTGTTAGGCATCTTCATCTTCAGAAAAGTGAGTTGTATGCTGGTTAAAGTATGACACTGTGGTACCCTCCTTCCTCTTGCCAAATTCCTCTTTCAGAAAATTTGTGTTAATCGCCAATTTTTGGTCAGATACTAGGATAAATTGGTTACTGAGATTCCCTTCTGATTTTCTTCACTCTACTGATTTTTTTTTTTTTTGGGGGGGGGGGGTAGAGGAAAAATCCACCTAGATTAAGAGTCTTGGAATGAATGCACTTTGTTGGCCAAGTAGGGTCTCAATAGGCTGCAGTACAAACTGCTTTTGCTGTTACATAGAGCAGTTCATTATCAGTCTGCTTTATATTTAAGTTGTTTCATACTTTTTTTAAAATGATAGAGGTGTTAGTCACTGGCAGCAGACTTCTATTTCACTATGTAAGTCACAAAATCTTTGTAGCAGCAATTACTTTCAGTTACAACTGGCTTGTCACTCATAGTAACAGCTCAAATCCATCCAGGCCATTGATGTTTTAGGTGGAAACAGGTGCCTTCCCTTAACCTGAATTGTTAGCTAGTTTTGCTCCTAAACTGTTAATTTGAACTCTTTTCAGTGGGTGCTCTCAGCTCCTTTTAAAGCACTGGGGAACTATCTAATGCAAAAGGTTGAAGAATGAAAAGTGGTTACAAGATTTCTGAGCTTCTCTTTGAAAGCTGATGGGGTGGGTATTCAGAGGAATAGAGATCATCACTGCATTTTCTTAAGTGGATGGGGTGGGTATTCAGAGGAATAGAGATCATCACTGCATTTTCTTAAGTGGCTGTATGTTATCTTAAAAAAAAGTTAAGATGAGTTTAGGGAGCGAGGCAATGAAAATCCCATTTTAAGGATTAGCTACTTGGTTAATTTTCAGAGGTGTCAGTTTTGCAGAGAACTAGACCTCTAGAGAACAGAGCAGTATTTCCTTTTAAAAAAAAAAAAAAAAATTAGTAAGATAATGTTGTAAATTATATACTAGAAAGTGGTATGCTTTCTACTTTACACATTAAGCTTCTCTCTACAGTCTGTGCCTATTAAGATTCTCTGCTTTACTCTTACTTTTCAGTAATCTCTTTCATGTGCATTTCTAATTCTTTGTTGTTGTTGTTGTTGTTGCTAGGGATGTACAGAGTATGATCCCTTTTATGCTAAAGGACTAATGATCTTTCATGTTTCATCAGGAATTTGAAGAATTTAACAGAAGGTTGAATGAGGTGTCTAAGAGAGTCCGTATTCCACTGCCTGTCTCCAACATCCTTTGGGAGCACTGCATACGCTTGGCCAATAGAACTCTTGTGGAAGGGTAAGTAGTTCATGAAAATCTGGCTTTTGGGTAAATATGTCTGTAATTATAACTTCTCCTTCATGGAATTAAAAGTTCTAATTTTATAGTGCACTGGTAAGCTCTTGGGCTTTTGGGAAGCCTAGAAAATATCAAGGCTTAACATAGTCTTTAGCAGTTGTTTCATGGATTCTGGTACAGCATTAAGCCTAAAGGGGATGGTTTTGTACCTAGATACTGCTGAAGGATGACACCGAGTGTTTTATTGAAGCATTCAAAACAACATAGTTCTCTTTCAAATAAACTTTGCCTGAAAATTATCATTTCCTGACAGAGCAAAGAAGAAAGTTAATTGTCAGCATCTCTGTGGTGATGCCATTTGTCTTTGCCAGGAAAAAAGATGGAGTTGTCAACCCTAGCAGTTATCTGAGAGTAGCCATGGAGCAGGATTTTTCCCAATTCATCAGAAACAGAGAGGTGTCTTAGCTCTCTTGGTCAATAGAGGTTCAAGCACCTTAGTCAGGAGCTTCTACACCTTGCTCATCTTTCCCTCTTAATCAGTGTCCCAGTCTTTTCAGAGCCAATATTGTAGCCTGAGTATTGTAGTCTTTTCATCCACTGCATTTATTTTTGTATTCTTGTCCCCTAGCTACATATGTCTGGGCTCTCATCACAACTTCTTCTGCATCATAGAATATGTGCTGTCTTCTACTCCTGCATATGTTTCCTTATTTCTTTCCTGGTTATCTTTACCCTATGCACTCCCTGCTACCTATTTTACTCCTTTCGATCCCACTCTCCTGCTGTCTGCTCTAATTTAGGACCTCAGCGACACCCTCCTTCTCCAAGTGTTAGCTGTCTCTTGAGGATCATCAGCTTCCACTGCTTCCATCAAGCCATCATTTTTAAACTCATGCCTGTTTCTTTTCATGCAATCATCCTTTTGCAGTCTCTTGAGAGATCAGTTTCATCTTCAGGGAAACTAAATCCAGCTATGACCTATGTCTGGCTTCTCAATTCTTTCATATGACATATGACCTATACAACTATCTTTTCTTTTTGAAATTTTATTTTCCACTTATCATACTTCAAATCTAAAGGAGTGGAAGAAAAGCATCTTTCTTCTTCTCCCTTGTCCCATTTTCCTTTCAAGTGAGTAATACTGTCAGTCACTATCAACTTCCTCTGCCTCAGCCCTTGTGCCTGTTTTGGACTTGTTTCTTTTTCTTCACAATCTTACTCATCTTTTGTGACTTCAGTGTTCACAAACCACTTCATTCTTAGCTCTGAAGTTCGTCACTCACATGTCTTGCTCCATGCTACAGTTTTGGTTCACACTTGTGACTTACCATGAAACTCTCACCTGTAAAGTTAGTAATTTCACTTAAGCGTTTTGCTGACTGGTCAGAGTGGACTGGGAATACCTTGCTGATATGGTTTGCCCTGTGCCTTTTCTTAGAGTAAAGAATACTTGTTATCATCTCCCAAATACCTGCCAGTAATTTCTCATTCTTGCTCAGTTCTTTTTTTTTTCACATATCTCATAGTTTCTTTTGACATTTGGGAAAGGGGAGGAAGGTATTCTGAACAGCTGACTCTCTGAATACCTTCATAACTTCTTTCATCTCTGAATTCAATGAAGGTGTGGAATTAAAAGCCTTGAAGGAGGTTTCTCCTGCAGTCAGCCAGTCAACTGAAACTGCTTTCATCAAGCTCTTCACTGAGTGAAGAACCATCTCCAGTACAGTCAGCCATATCCTTCTTTAAATTTTCACCTGCTCTATCTCCCATTTCCCATCTGGCTTCTTGAAATACTTCAGTATGTCCTATTGAGAATCACCATCCAATCTGCTATGGAGTTGCAGAGGGCTTGTGCCTTGGTCCCCTCTCTTTTTGCCTCTATTATTTCTGCATTCTGCAAATTCTTTCTGTGTACTAACTGTAAGGGTGCAATTTCTTCTCTTCTCTTAGCCTGATCTTGCTGTGTATCCAGTTTCCAGCTGCATGTTTCTGCTGAATCCTTTGCATCAGACCTAATAATCTAAAGACAGTATAATAACAAGGATCAACTTCATGAACTAATGGAAGACTGAGCTTGCTTTAAGTTTGGTACAAGGGAACAGTGGAAACAGTGGGACAAGATTGTTGCTTATGGCAGCAGCCTGTGGTTGGGCTCAGTTGTCTGTTAAGACACTGTGCCCCAGACCAAAGCTTTTTTATTCCCTGTACACAGCTGAAATTGGCACTGTAAGGGGCATTGCAGTGTCATTGCCTTTGATCTTGACAAGTGCAATTTCTTATCCTGCAAAGATTGTTTCTCTCATTGGTTGCCTATCACCCCACTGTAATCCTTCCTGGTATTACCCTGCCCTAACAGGAGAGAAAGGAAGAAAATAATAATAATGATAATAAAAGGATTGGAATATACAAAACAAGTGATGCACAATGCAGTTGCTTGCCACTTGCCGACTGATGCCCAGTCAGTTCCCGAGCACCGGTCTGCTCCACCCTCCCCTGCAACTCCTCCCAATTTGTATACTTGGTATGACACCGCATGGTATGGAATATCCCTTTGGCCAGTTTGGGTCAGCTGCTCTGGCTGTGTCCCCTCCCAACTTCTTGTGCCCCTCCAGCCTTCTTGCTGGCTGGGCATGAGAAGCTGAAAAATCCTTGACTTAGTATAAACATTACTTAGCAACAACTGAAACATCAGTGTGTTATCAACATTCTTCTCATACTGAACCCAAAACATAGCACTCTACCAGCTCCTAGAAAGAAAATTAACTCTATCCCAGCCAAAATCAGGACATACTCTCATTAAAATGTTAAGCTCTCGCAGAGATTAGCCAGTGCTGCCACCCTTTATTCTCTGGTTGTTGTGGGTGGTTTTGAACAAACAGCTTTGTGCCTTTCTCTGATGCTGCCGTTATTGGTTCAGCAAGCTCCTGGTGACCATTCCTAAAGCTGCCACATTACCTTTCAGACTTCAGTGGTCATGATCAGTTGACTAAAGCTGCTGTCTAGTGTGCTGATTGGCATTGATTTAATTTCCTTTAACCCACTTCTAGTAAATTGTTCAATGGAGGATTTTTAGTGGCTTTTGGTGGGGCGTTGGGGGAGTGGTACTGGCTTTTTTTTAAGTATCGATGGGTACTGTGGGGTTCTGTTCTGAGTGGGGCTAAAACATATTGTACTAATGCAAATAAACCTCTGCATCAGACATCCTAAGAGGAGTTCTTGTCTGCTTTTAACTTAAACCCGTAATTATTTTCCTCCTCAAGGTTCAAAGGACTAAGTTAAACAACTTTGAGAAGTTCAATTCATTTTTATTTCCTTCTAATTTTTACTTCCTACTGTGTTCCTTTTTTCAGTTATGCCAATGTAAAGAAATGCAGCAATGAAGGACGTGCTTTGATGCAGCTGGACTTTCAACAATTCTTAATGAAACTAGAAAAATTAACAGACATTAGGCCTATTCCAGATAAAGAATTTGTGGAGACCTACATTAAAGCATACTACCTAACAGAAAATGACATGGAACGCTGGATAAAAGAACACAGGGTAAGAGTTAAATT
>JANZLP010000064.1:20307100-20317239 GCA_026930925.1 Chelictinia riocourii | reverse complement strand
GAGGGGAGCGAGAAGCAGGGACCGTGGCAGAGGGTACAGCGAGAGCCGGCATTGGGACGTCATCCCTTTCTCCAGGATCATTAAATTTTGTTTGCATGGCTGAGAAAGCAGGGTTCAGTTTTATACCTTTTCCCCCCTTATTTGCTTAATGCTACACCTGAATTGAGGAAAAGCACTGATTCCCAGATCCTGTCAAGCTGGGGATGTTCTACATTGTTTCTCAGATAACGCATGCCCTTCAGCATAATCCAAAACCCCATCATTCATGACACCGCCCAGACTGCTGCCAAGTGAATGGGAGCAGATGTTTAAAGGGAAATGATCTTTTATAATGATTAATGCACTTTAATTACATCATTGTTCAGAGATTTCATTAGCTACTCTCTGACTGATGATTTTTCTACTGGTTTTGATCTGTTCACTTTCGTATTCACAAAGTCATATCACACTTCCCTGTATTTGTTCTATAACATTTTCCTGCTTTTTTTTCAGCTTCCATTTTTCTTTAGAGTATGTATTAGTTGCATGTACAAACAGGTAACTTTTCACAGAAATGCCTGTCTGGTTGTGCATGTCACGTATGTGTTTGCATTGTTAGTGGCTTTGCCTGTTTTGCACGCACCATTTACCAATTTGTTCATGTGCATTTCTCACTTATGTACTTCTTCACAGAGTGTCTGAAATTCCAGTTTTAACAACGGCCATCTACAGAAAATCTTCAGTAAAATAATGGAACTGGGATGGTATTTAACACAGTAAATGACATGCTGAAGTGCAACTGATGAAAATATCTGATCTTTCTTTGCTTGCTTTCTTAGACCAAAACCATTTTCTGGCTTAAGTAATATGCAGTAAATCAGTAATAAAGTTTGCTGAATGTGAGCTTTTGTCAAAACCAGTGATGGCAGCATCTAGCATGTTGGGCTGACAGACATCTGGAAGAGCTTTTGGCTTCTATAATTAAGAAGAACCTTGTGTGAATTTGGTGCTCAGCTTTTCCATTAGAATCTCCTACTCAAAACTCAGTATTTTGCCCTGAAAGTTGGCCCACAAAGTCTCAGCCAAGAACAGAAACTTTTCTCTTTACTAATGTTTAGGAAAGAAAAAAGAAAAATAAAAGTCTTTTTCAGTCATTCTGAAGCTAGAAAGGCCAAGTTAAACATTTTAAGGTTTCAAATTTTTGATCGAGGCGTTGGGGTAACCTACAGATCCCATTTTCTTTTACAATGATGTCTTGAAGGCAGTGATTCCAGACCCCAACTCAAAATACTCAAACGTGTGCTGAAGATCAAACTACTGAGAGATCCCATCTCTCTCCAGCAAAGTACTCAAAGACGGGCCTAAAAAAAAGTGGGTCCCAGTGTGTGGTCTGAGTCAGCAAGGTGCTCTGGATACTGATGATGATAACTTGATGAATAATATTTTGAAAGGATGAAACAGGAAACTACTATGGCATTGTGGGCAGATGCAACCACACCACAGCTCTGCTCAGCACAGCTGAAATGCCAGAAGGCACTAGCAAGAGATGAAGGAGACTCCCTCCAAAGCTTGGACCTCTGCTGCTCAGGCATAATTTAAAGCATCTCAGTCTGCTCTAACTTGTTTTTAACATCCTCCCACAACACACTGAAGGCATCACCATCCCCACTATGGAGGCAGTGGACTTGTTCCTGGGAGTCTGCATATTGCACTCGTCTCTACTCCATTTCTGGGGTGAGAAGATAGGTCCAAATAAAAAATTGCAAGCCTCAAGTACTGTATTTAGTGATACTTAAGTCTACACATATGAATTAAACATAAATAAGCAAAATATTTTGCTGCATTGTTACCTAACTGTATTTCTAGAGATTGCATTGTCTAAAGCTCTAAAACCTGGAAAACACTGGTCAGGCTTCAGAAGTTCAGTGTTGTTGAGCTCACCTATTTTCAGCAGTGTTTGTAGTGGAACTTGACCAAGGACCTGTGAAGGCCTAAACTCATACTTTAGCCATCTCTGTTGTGTAAACACTTCTCAGAATTTCTCTTGCTGTTGGGGTCTGTGTCCCTGATTTACTGTACCGGATAGCAATGTAGCAGAAACTTGGGAGGCAATTTGGGTTGCACAAGCGCTGAAGGGCTTGATCTCCTGCTTATGCTTGCAGTGTTCATTGAGAAGTACTGGCTTCTCTGGCCCCTTGTCAGGTTTTCAGGCACCGTTTCTGACCTTACAGTCTAAACATTAGAAACACTGTTCTAAATAATCCTATTCTACTTTGTGTAAAATAACTAAAACTTAGGCTTATCTCAATAGCTACAGTTCAGCACTACTTTTCCATTTCCACATGGTACCTTCTAATTTTTTTGAGTTACTTATCACCCTGATGACTTCCCCATGGTTATTCCAGTTACCTTGGAAACCAGTTTACCCGCACATCTAATCTCTGAACTGATGAAATAATATGTACTGCCTGCAGATCAGTTTGAAGGAAGCTTTCGTCTGTTTTAATTGAAGAATGTTAATCTCTTTGTTCCAGAAGTATCAGAATTTCAGAGGGGTTTTTTTAGGTTCACGTAAAATGTTATGCTTGTCTTTCATTTTAGTCCTTGATAACACAGCAAAGAGGATTAACTTTATTGTATATTTTGAAAAAGATGTAAATATCTCTTAAGACCAACTGCTTGCAAATAAAAGTTAAAAAATAGGGAGAAGCACAAAGCTCTTTACTAATGGTTGAGGCTATGTTATGCAGCTCTTGAATCAGTGTAGCAGCAGAATTTAACCGCATAATGGTAGTTCAGAAGTGTTTCCTTGTACAGTTTTGGCATAGCTGCTGCACAGAGTCACAAAAAGGAGTTTGCTCCTGCCCTGGCACTGATGAGGAGAACTGGCTGTGTCTCTGCTTCATTATCCACATCAGTCCAGGCTTCCTTGGAACAGACTAGCCTGAAACTAGTATTTTTCTTGTCTTAAGTGAGCTAGGAAAAAAAGGGAACAAAAAGATACTACTTTTTTTTTTTCTTAGCCTTTCCTTTAGTTTTCACTGTGTACTTTCTGATCTTGTGTTCATCTCCATGCCATTACAATTTCCTTTTTTAAATTACATAACAACTGAACACTAAAAGTTGCATCCAGTTTTGCAGTCACAACATAGAAACACTGATTTTTTCATTATCTTCTGGTAGTTTTTTTCTAATGATATCAAGACTTATTAAACTATTTTTTTTCAGGTTTTCTCTGGAATGTGGAAGTTGAATAATGTTATTCTGAAAATGAGAATAATATTTTCTTTTCAATGTAAACTTATTTAGCTATTGTTTCTGGGGACCTTTTCTGAAAATTATACTACTGATTAGAGAAAGCTTTGTCTCCTACCAGACTTCATTGTGATTTCAGGCTTTCTAAGCAGAACTATTTATTCTTTTGTCTTCCAGTGTATTTGAAATGATGCTTTTTCATAGTGTATATAGCAAAATCATACATTGTGTGACACAAATGATTTTTTTAAAAACAATTCATCAATATTAAGTATATTCTGAATTGTGGTAAAAAATATTTTATTTGCAGTGGTACAATAAATAGTTGATCTACTGTGTTTTCATTCATGTTTTTTTCAGTATGGTCATCTGCTTCTCCCTCTTTTTGATTCATTCAGGTCATTGAAGCATTTCCTGGGGGTTATCAGGGCTTTTGGATATTGTTAGATATGTTTATTCTAGAATTCAGGTAACAAAGTTTCATCCTGAAAATTTATGTAGAGTCAAGAGTTTCTAGAATTTTTAATAGGATTTTTTTTCCCCAAAGGCTTTATCAAGTTTACAAACTGCTTAATTGGGAGGAAAAACATTAGAGATCAGGATTTATATACTCAGCTGGAAAGAAATGCAGTTTTTCTTGTTTGATTGGCCTACTTTGGGTTACCCACTAAGATTCTAAGAATTAGAGACCAAAGATTTGGGGATAGGATTTAAGAGGGAATTTTGTTAGGGTTCATAGAAAATCTCTTGAAAAATTAAGATGTTGATGGGAAGTATGTATAGAATCTCTTGTGATGAATCACTTATTTTTCCCCATTCCTCTGGGTGAAAATAAGTGTGTGAATTCTTTGTTACTTGGAAAAAAAACCAGGATGCCTGAAATCAGGAGAAAACATGCTATAGACTGAAATGACAGATTCTCAGTTAGTGCAAATTTATACTAAAGCAGATTTAACTATGTTAATTTTTATCTACTATAGTCCTGATTACAGATGTGATATTTTCCAATGTTTTAAAAGCATTTAAAATAAACAAGGTGGCCATCAGGAGTAGTTAGCGGAGGTTCACCAAGGAGAAGTCACGCTTGACCAACCTGATACCACCTGTGATGAAATGACTGGCCTGGTAGATGAGGGGAGAGCAGTGTATCTTGCCTATCTTGATTTCATTAAGGCTTTCGGCACTGTCTCCCATAGCATCTTCACAGAGAAGCTGATGAAGTGTGGGCTGGATGAGCAGTGAGGTGGGCTGAAAATTGGCTGAATGGCTGAGCTCAGAGGCACAAAGTCTCACTGAAGGACAGCAACTAGCAGTGTACCTCAGACGTCGATATTGGGCCCAGTCCTGTTCAACATCTTCATTAATGATCTGGATGATGGGGCAGAGTGTACCGTCAGCAAGTTTGCTGATGACTGGGAGGAGTGACTGATATGCCAGAGGGTCATGCTGCCATCCAGAGGGACCTCGACAGGAGAAGTGGGTGGACAGGAACCTCATGAAGCTCAGCAAGGAGAGGTACAAAGTCCTGCACCTGGGGAGGAACAACCTCACACACCAGTATATGCTGAGGGCTGCCTAGCTGGAAAGCAGCCTTGCAGAAGAGGACCTGGGGGTCCTGGAGAATACCAAGTTGAACATGAGCCAGCAATGTGCCATCTGTCTGTACTTAAGGAAAACCTGTTTTACTGGTACAGGTTGCCCAGAGAGATTGTGAAGTCTCTGTCCTTGGAGACAATATTCAAAATATAAAAGAGATATTCAAAAGCCGTCTGGACACAGACTTGGGCAACTGGCTCTAGGTGGCCCTGCTTAAGCAGGGGGGTTGGACCAGATGACCTCCAGAGGTCCTTACCAACATCAACTGTTCTGTGGATCTGTGAAACTTGTTTGGAGCATTTGTGTAACTTCAGTCTAAATAGGTAACAGCAGTTTTTTTCCTGCCAGTGCTGTAGAATTTCAAGTTAGGTAGCAAATTGGGCAAACAGGTCATGTCAGTGAGTAGGTTGAAAGCAGAGCAGTCAGGCTAGTGAGAAATTACTGGATAGACATTCTCAAGAGTTGAAGAATGTTTTCGTTAGTGATGCTGACCAAAAAAGCAACTGCAAAGATAGCTGATGGTCTAAAATTTGGAGATGTAAGCAATACAGAAAAAAAAGAACCAGTTGACCACGAAGACTGGTGTAACAGACGTGAGACTACATTCAGTCAGAAGGGCAATGAAGTCATGCACTTTTGGGTTCATGACTGACACCTCCTGGAAATTCAGGAGAAAGGAGGAAATACCTGGATTTGCTGTTGATCATAGGACTAGTATGATTAGTCTGCTGAGGCTATGTAGCTGTATACAAAGCAAGTGTGTGTTTAGAGAGATATGCTGAGGTATTTCTAGTACATGTAGTGAATTGAGTGACTGTTTACAGTACCAGTGTCTTGCATTTAAGAAACTTGGCTTTGCACTGGAGTGAACAGGTGGAGAGAGCTGACAATAATGGGATCCAAGAGAGCTATGAGTAAATTTAGGATGGAAAGTAGAGGACAATTGTTTATACCAGACCAGAGTGGCTTGCATCTTCATGTTGGGGTAGAAGGCATAGAAATAGTGTTAAGGCAGACTTCAGTAAATTCATGAGAGAGATTATAAAGTATCCTGCAGGAGCAGGGCTTGGTCTGAGAATTAAAAGGGACCTCCTGCTTTCTGTTTGTGTTACAATGTCCTAATGAAATGTCTTAGCATCTCTTTGTGTGCTGGATTAAGTCAGTGACAGAAGAAATTAATGCTTGCAGAAGCATGCTTTTCCACTTCATTTTGGCAGGTTTATCACACAAGAGCTGTGGATTTTTCTAATGTGTTAGAACTGACAAACTTGTCAGCTGTAAAATGCTACTGATATCAAGTATAGTTCTGTTGGCATAGCGAAGCTCGTTCTCCAAGAAGAAACTACAGTAGAGCTATCCATCCTTCTGTCAGAGGAATTAACTAAATTGAACTGAGAAACCTGGAACCCAGAATTTCTGATGTGATTGCACTGGTGGATGCTGCCTCGAAGTACAGGGCTAAATACTTCAGTGTACAGCTAGGCACCTTACCTTCTTTTGCTGCATTCTTCCCCATATGCATTTCTAGGCAAATACATCGTGAGCCAGCTTTCCATCATGAATAGCTGATTCACAGTCTCTCCAGGTCACAGACAAGCCTGCATAATGAGGAAAAGAAACCCCGTTAGTAAAGAAAAGTTTTTCTTCTTTGATGTTTCAGAGTTTTCACATGTTTATCTCTCAAACATCTCTCTGAAGTTCATCCAGATGTAATACCTCCATTTTTGATTGAGATGGTTCTAAGGCACCTAGTTTTGTATTCTGGATTGAAGTGCAGAAAAAACCCCGCCAGATTGTTTATCTGTCTGAATGTTAGCTCACTAAGAGTAGATACAGTAGAAAAGTAGGTAAAAGCTTATGTAAGGTAGTCACCTTAAGGTTTATGGTCAATGATAATCTAGTCAGTATAGCCAGTGTGATTAATATCATCCTAAGGGAGTTTGCAAATTAACCTGTTTCTCCTCTACACTGACTATGAAGTTTGCTTTAGCTATTAAAATACTGAAAAATAAAGAAAACTAAACTGCAGTGTGACAGGTCACCTGAGAGAGACTCTGCCATTACTTGACAGTTCATACTATTCTATAAGCCAAACTTCAGATGCATTAGGGCTCTGTTTTTAATAGCATTCGTAACTAAAATAAAATTGCAGACTGTAGAAACACCTTCTTTCTCTGGGGTTGTTAGATTAATTATCTGGATACCTAAGAACTCAAAACTAACATGGACTTTTTCAAATTATGTCATTAATGACTCTGAGCCTTGGTTATGGGTCTTATATCACAGTTGTGTTAAAAAGAGAGTTTATGAAGTAAGCTACAGCTGAAATCCTGAATGGAGGAAACAAAGGCACAGGAAAGTCTTCTGAGTAAATAAGGAACTGCCTCATTTGAGATCACAGACTGGATTTTCTGTTCCTTAGTTTGAGACCCCTGTCAAAGCAGACCCTCAGGCATGAAAGAACTTGGACCTTTAAACACGGTATTTGAAGCAGTGTATGTGAAGGCAATCCCACACTCAGTTAAGGTTTGGAAGTTATTTCCAAACAGTGCACTTGTCTAAGTCAGAATCCTTCCTCTTGTTTCAGTGACTTTGCAGGTTTGGAGCCTAAAAATGTTGATATGAAGCAAACCCAAAAGTTTAGATATCAGCATCGTATCATTATCCAAGTGACAGTGGCGCTTGCCAGAAAATCTCCACATGAATGTAAACATGACAGGCAATAACCTGTGACAGCAGAAGTTTCCAGACAGCAGAGACAGTTTGAGATTATAATCAAGCTATTGCAAACAGTCTAGTTCAAGAACTAATTGTCACTTCAGCTAAAACTTACTTCCTCCTTTGCTCTCCCGTGATACTTGACTGTGATAAAAATTGTCTGCTCTTGTGAAGCAAAGCCACTGCTGAATGTGGTTTAATTTTACCCATGTTACTTCACACTGTGTTGCTCCTAGTGCTACTAGGAGCAGTCAGGTATTGTATTTCAATTAAAAAGTTTTTAAAATTCTTAAAATTAATTAATGTGGTAGCTAACAATTATCTGAACAAGCTTTTGCTCTTCTCTGAAGTTCTGACTCAGGAAATAATGCCTACAGACAGTAACATTTAAATCAGTGGAGTTAATTAGGGTAAGCATTAAGTTCTTTAATGCATCTTGCTGAAATAAAGCCTAATCAGATATATTTATTGTTGTTAGTAACTTCTGAAACTCTTGGTAATTTTTCATTGTCAATAACTTTGCCATTATTCTTTATTATAGTTTTGCAGAAAGGGCTTAAAGAAAACTTTGCTGATGCTCAAGTCTCTGTTGTAGACTGTCCTGATCTGACTCAGGAACCCTTCAACTTTCCTGCTAAAGGTAACCTAGTATTCCTGTCTTCCACTAAGACTTCTCCAGTTCTTTCTACCTAGTCCTACTTGGTTTTGATCTTCTAAAGATATTGCGAGAGCTTAAACTGTTTTTCAGGTAAAGAACATCTATGATAGGAGAGCTACATTTTATTTCTGGATTTGCTTCCTAGTTGATGTATGAACAGGGACAAGTCATTACCAAGTACTTGTCATAATTTCTTTTCTTAACCTATGATTGCAATACTCACTTATTTCATAAGCGTGATTTAGTGTACTGAAAACATTTGGAAATTTAGTTGTTATCTACCAGATGGAGAAATTTTTTTGATCCATGCCAATCACTCTCTGAACCTAAGGACCTGTGCCTCTATTAATTTTTAAATTCCTGCCATACATGTATGTCACTGAAGTGAAACTGTCTTATTCTGAGTGGGATTCATCTTTTTTGACACTAGCTGTCTGGAACACAGACATGTCATCTGTGCTACTCATCTGAGTTCCCTGTTATCAATGTAGAGAAAGAAACACCTTCAGAAGGTGATTCATCCCTTCTTAAAATACATGCCTAAATAAGTGGGATGAATTGTCCTGAGACTTGGGCATCCACTTTGCTGAAATTTTGCAAGTGGAGTCCCAGTGGGGGTATCCACTCTGTGATGAGGGCATCCTGCTGGAGAACTAGCAAATGGCAGTTGTTGCCCACTGTAATATTCTTTTGTGCTTAGAGAATGTTCATTTTACAACAGGTTGCCTAGCATTAAATCCCACTGTGAATCATTTTAGGGCTTACTGTCCTTGGACTTCTTAATAGTGCAACACTTTATCTAAGCATGCTAGGGAAATAGTGTTCTCAAATGGGTTTAGAAGTTCGAGGAACCAGTTCTTTGGTAGCTTAGACTGCATGCTCATTTAAGATTATTAGGCAAAAATATTTTACCAAACTAACTGGCTGTATTCTTCCAGGAATCTGCGGAAGGCCTAGAATAGCAGATGTGGGAGGTGTTCCTTATCTCATACCTGTTGTACAGAAAGAAAAAGTGAGTTTTTCCTGTAGCTGTGGGGTTTAACACATTTATCAAAAGAAAAGCAGTATCTTGTTGAAATACAAACAAAACCAAGGACTAACAGATACTACAAGATTCCACTGGTGGAACAGACTTACTTTTCAGTGTTTTATGAAATTGATTCTGATGTGTGTTAAACAGACTGTCAGGAAATCTTACACATCATAGCAAAAATAGCATATCTTGGTTGATGGTTCATCTTTTCCTGTCCTCAAATACAAGATAGCTTTGGAAACATACCATCTGTGACAGGAGCCATGGAACGAACTACTAAACAAGGGGCTTGTCTGCATGTTTATATATTGCTTGCAGCATGCCCAGGATTTAAAGTCGCAGCCATGCTTCTGTGGTAAAAACCAGTAAAAACTGGTTGTATTTGCATTTTCAGGGCAACACTGGATTCACATTACTGTCTTTTCCAAGAACACTATGCCTCCTTTCTGACACTTCAGCCCATCTGTCTCTATAAGATATTCCCTTCCATTTTTTTATTTTACACAAATATAAATTTAAATAAGAACAGTGATTCAGTTTGGGGATAAAATAGCAGGGGAACGTACAAGCAGACTCTACCTCTCAGAAAACAAATGGACACGTACCCAATTTATTACTACCAAATGTTTTGTTGTTCAGAAACTGTGTTCAACCTAACTATCCAAAATACTAATGAGGGCATTGTGAATTATATGCATCCAGAGGTTATAGTGAGCAGAATGACAATTCAGAATCAGAGCACCACACCAAAACCAGAAGATTGTTTCTCTCTTGCAGGTTTACGATCTAAATGAAGTTGCAAAAGACATAGACCTGCCTGGAGCTTTCATTCTTGGAGCTGGAGCTGCTTCATCTAAGATTCTTGGAGTAAATGCTGAGGTCAGTAAATAAGGTTGATGG
>JANZLP010000064.1:20150335-20160511 GCA_026930925.1 Chelictinia riocourii | reverse complement strand
GGCGACCTCAGGTTTCTGTCCTTTGCGGAAAATAAACGCGGCAAAACCATGGGGCAGCAGCAAGGCTTTGGCCACAGATCTGTAAATCGATCTGCTGCCACCTCTGAGCAGAGCCAGGTTCTGAGAATTCACCTAATCTCCATGTAAGTGTCAGGCACCAAAAATGTGATATTGTTTGGAAATTAAACACAACTGTGTTTAGGATTTCCTGCTCTCCTTCTTTCCTCAACAGAGCAGTCATGTTACAAAAATTCCTGTAAGGATTGCAATAGTGATATGCTTAAAAGAATTACTCAGCAATTATTTCTCTATGAATCACCATCAAACAAGCATTATTCAGAGCAAATTTCAGCGCAATCTAGAAGACCTGGAAAGTTTTTTCAAACGCAATTTCTTCTGCATGTAGCCCCAGGCAAAGGAACTCTGCACACGCTCATCCATGGCAGTAATTTGACTTTACAAAGATGTTTGATTCCTGACGCAAGGATGAAGCAGAATTTATGAAATCAACACAGTGACTCAGCAAGCTCAATGCAAGGCTCTTAAAGCTCATTCAATGACTTTTTACACATGGAAAATCCAGGCAAGTTCCGAGAGAAATCAAGACATTTCTGAAAATACTAAGGAGGGAAAAAAACCCAGCCAATAAGCCTTTATTAAGTTTAAAAATTATAATTTGGGGGAAAGGGAGACAAAAAAATGATCAATTTTAAAGCTATTCATTTTATACCCTGGTTATCCTTAAGGGAGAGAAAAAACAAGACAGAAACGTTGCTGTGTGCTAAACACATGACCCCAAGTACAAGTCAACATTTCAGCTGCTCTGTTCAACCTCTTCGCAAAGCAGACTAAGATGACAAATATGACCCCTGGCTCTTTGAAACTGCACAGCTGAATTGTGCAACTGCACAGAGCTCCTGCCGGCTGTTCACACGGCACGGTACCAGCCCACTCCTAAATCTCCACAAAATAAAAGTGCTAAGGCAGGCCATCCTGGCTGGCATTTTGCAGGCGGGCTGCCCTCAGCCGCTCCTTCGCCACATGCCTGTGGTCTTCTCCCAAGAAGAGAGAATACCACCACTTCTTCCACCCTTGCAGCACCTCCACCTGTAGGTACCTGCCTGAAGAGCCAGCGCACCCTCATCTAAAAGCCTAATTTCCTAAGTGGCTTAGCAAAGGAGTAGTGTTTAGAAGGTACTCGATTTCAAGAAAAGGAACAGAAACACTGAATACCAAAGGCAAAAAGTATTACATGAAACTAGCTAGTTTTTCAGTGTAATTTTCTTTCTGCAGTTTCTCCCTACCTCAAAGTCCAAGTAACAAATGAAAGTCAAATTAGCACTTTGTTTTCAGGATCAGGCTTGGGAGCTGGCTTTAAGAAGCAGTTGCAAAACACGGCTGGACAAAAGCAATGCACTCAGTTATTTTGAGCACGTACCAATCCCTTTAATGAGCTGGCAGTTCGGGAGGGCTACTGGGGCTACTTCCCGTGAAGCATTGAGTCTGTTCCTGCAAGAGGAAAGAGCAGGGTTAACAGCACACAGCCAGTTTTAAAACAGGTAACATTCCTAGCATAGCTTTATCTTAGTTTTATTGTCTGCCATATCGAAGCAACAAGTCAGCCATAAAATACTGAATAAGCAAAACTCAGAACTGACAACAGCAATTGCTCCAAATCACTGCGATGGTTACACACGGCCAGGGATTAAGTGATTCTCCTGCCCCGAATAACTTCAGGAACTTGACTTTGTTCATGAGCTTCAGAAACAAGCTTTTATGACCCACTGCAGCTCAAATGATAAAATAACGCAGCCACACTTTCTTCAGTGGCTGGTTTCAGCCACCTAAATATAGTAGCACCCCACAGTTAGAACGAGCATTTCAGATGAGGAGAGGGTGACCTACCCCAACCCACTGGCTATTTTTGGTGACCAGGCCACCAGCAGTTGCACTTTCTTCATTTCTTAGTCCACATTCCAGGGCAGCAGTAGTGCTGTTGCAAGGCAGGACTACCCATCTGCCAACAACAGGTAGGACTTGGTAGTACCATTATCGGCAATTACCCTGTCCCTTCCTCTTCTCTCCTGGTTCCCACCCAGAGCATTATCCTTCAGCAGTGCTTATTTCATTCCTGAATGCCTAAAAAATTCGATCTCTGGCTCCTGCTTTACTGGACAAGTAGATACAGACAGGTAACTACACGAGTGCCTTTTTCTCCATCTCCTCCATTCCAAGTTATCTACAAATCTTTACGAAAGGCACCTCCTTAGCTGTGTTTGACTGTGCTGATCCACAGTGCCATAAGAAAATCTTTTGTGTTTCTATGTAAAAATGCTGAGCTAGTGTACTAGAATATTTCTTCCTTCCTTTTTTTTCCCCAAAAGAAAGCATCTGAACTAACGCAGTTTCTCCTTTGCATGCCTATCATACATGCATGTTGAGGCTGTACTTGCTCCAGCCACAGGAAATTCTGAATGCAAAGATCCCATAGCAAACCCTAGCCATGTTTATGTTATAGTTTTAGGCATAAACATAAATTAAACAGCAGTATCAGTCTGTGGTATGAAAAATATGCGATACAGCTGAGCACCATATGGTATGTCAGTCCTGCATTTTTTTAAATCATGTAATTACGAATTGTAAATTGCTTCAGTGCCATATCATTGACAAGGGTTGTTAACATAAGGCGAGAAAAAAAAAAGAAGAAAAAGGGTAAAAAGGGCAGAGGACAGCAAGGGAAAAGAGACAAGTTAAACTCTCCCAAGCCCTCTCCTTCAGCTCAGGAGAATTACACTGGCTCCCAGCCCACATGCAGCACAGGAGGGATTTCAGCTCACCCCTCGCATCCCCGCACAGCTGAACCCACCAGGCCCCCAGGGTGGCTCAGGGCAATCATGCCCAAAGTTTGCAGTGCTGCCTGCTTAGGGTTTTTCCCTTTCCAGCTGCATCGGCTTTTCCTGGGCAGACTGCAAGCCACCCAGCACCAAAAGCACAGCAGGAACTCTGCCAGCAGCCAACGAGAGATGATGATATCCCAACAGCATTCCCAGGGAAACACTTCATGGGCTGGAATGACAGTAATTCAAAAGGATGCCGGTCACAAGCCTGCAGCATATATAGAGGCTTTTCCAAAACATGTCAGTTTATCTAGCTCAGCCAGCCTTAGCTACTAAGCCAGATGGCCTAGATAACTAACTGGCCGTACTGAAAACACAGCAGACCTGCAACTAAAAAACACAGGGATGCAATTTCAAAAAAAAGCAGGAATTTTGCTACTTGGTGCAACCCCAGGGCATGGCACATTTTCCCACCTGGTCCCTCTTTCCAGTTTCAGTCTTTTACCCAGGGGTAGAGACCACTGACATTCCCTTTCCTTTACCAGCAACCTGTTGCATATTCAAAGACTTCTCTTTTTCAGTCTTCCTCTTCTCTAGACTAACCAGTCCCAGATATTTCTTTCTTTGTTTGTTTTTCCTGACAGGACTGAAAATCAGCTCTTATTTTTGTTTTTGCTCTCGATTCTTTTCAAACTGTCAGCATCTTTCTGGAAGCAGAACCCCTGAAACATCACTTCCTGAATTGCATCCACTTTAGTCACATTTTGTTGTAGATGTCAACCCTGTCAGAATATCATCTGTCAAAACAAATTAGTGGAAAATTTAGTACCTCACTCTCTCACTCTTAATGAAGAATAAGATTGTAAAGGCATTTCAATTTTCCTTCATCTTCTTGTTACCACGTGATAAATGCTCTCTCACAGCACTGCTGCTCTTCTGACACAATGCACCCTAATCTAACAAATCTAAAGAAAGTCAAAGGCAGAAGGCTTTCTGATTTCCTAACATTTCTTGAGATCTCTGCAGGCTATTTTCATCTTGACGACTTAATTTGAGTGGATTAGTTGCTTTTTCTCCCCTCCTAAATAATGTTTTATTTTGAGTGGATTTCTGTATTAGAAGAGATTAATGAACACAAAATGGTATGTAAAGAAAAACATCCAAAGCACCTCCATATGTGCGGGTATGTGTATACAACAAGAGGGGGATGAACTATTTTGTCTCTTACCTATGGGGTGCTGTGAAATTTTTTTATTTAATCACAAATGACCCTTCTTCTTTCTTTCTCATAGAGTTGAGATTTGTCACAACACTACATTGGGAATAGGCACTTCCCCTGAGATATCTGCTGTACTTACTATCCTTGAGAAAATATGGCTTTCTTCAATGCAAAACCCAACCACAGGCACAGCTAAAGGCACAACAATGACTCAAGTGGCCCGAATGTTGACTGGGCAACCTTTCTAAGCAACACCATCAGAGATCTGATGTGCCATCTCCTGAACGCACACAGCAACAGCCATCCCATCTGCTGTGCAGGGAGCTCTGTCACTGGAGCTGACTCCATGTTTGTCAAAAGCATGAGCAGAATGGAGGAGGGGCCCTGAGAAGCAGGGCTGGGTGAAAGCTCTGGAGCAGCAGGTTGGTTGTTCCTGGCAGTTCCTGAGATGTGGAGGCTGGGAGCCCTGACCACTACTCTCGGGAGCTGTCACTCCCACAGCAGCAGCAGCTACTGTCTCATATGTCATCGCTTGCCCTCAACGACACCAACCAGCCCTGCCTGCCAGACTAAGCACAGAAAAACTGGGCAGCAGAGCTGTGCCTTCCTCTTCCTCTGCCTCTCCCAGTAAGCCCTCCCAGCCACGTTCTTTGCTTAGATCTGAACTGCCCTTCCTGTCTTGCAAAAAAGGAAATTATGTCATTTGGCTACAGTTAGTGGTATGGGAGTCCAAAAGGTAATAGGGAAACATTAGAAGCTGGGATCTTCAGAAAAGAAAAGAAAGACAAGGATACTGATAAAGGATAGTGATGATTGGTCAGTGCTGGAGGGGATTCTGCAGAACAGGAAGAAGCATTTAGTAAGTTTTTATGTTCTGTATTTTGGGAAAGAGACAGATAACGTATACATACCAGAAGATGATGACGGTGTTGATGGTGATGATGAATGGTAATTTCCCTTCCCAATTCAGAAGGAAATCAAGTGGCAGCTCCAAAAGGCAGGCATTTTAAAATGGATGTGTTCAGATAACTTCTGACAGAAGTTGCTGATGAGCTCTCTGAACTACTAGAAATTATTTTCAATAGCTGTCCAAAGCTGTAAAGTGCCAGAGGACTGCAACATATGCAGTGTTGTGCAATACTTTAAAAGGGTAAGTAAGTGAGTTAACCTGAGTAATCACAGGTCTGTCAGCCTGACATCCATTTTGGACAAAATAACTCAGGAGCTGACATGGAACTTGAGCAGGAAAAAAATAAGGGAGTGGGGCAATATAACGGGTGCCAATCGTTATGTGTATGTGGAAATTAGATCTTTCAAATTCAGTTATCCAAAATATCTTTTATCAATGGATTTACAAGCTTGGTTATTAAAAGTAATAATGTCAATGTAACACAGTTAGATTTCCACAGGACATTGACCTTCATTTTGCATGACATTTTGGCTATGAACCCAGAATGATAAGAGTCAGTGTTGCATACATAAAATAGATTAAAATCTGGCTGGTAGGTTCAACATATACTTGCAGTGAAGGAACACTCATTGAATGGGTGTCTCTTTATTGTGTCCCATAAGGATCTGTTCTTAGATTTTACTAGTTAACATTAATCAGTGACCTGAAAAAACAAAAATACAAAAGCATTACCAATAACATTTGCAAATGACAGAAAGACTGGGAGACAAGTTACTAATGCAGCATGACCTAGGTAATTCAGTAAACTGGGCATAGACAAAGAAATATGCAGTTAAATACACACAAAACTTTAAACTCTCAGGAACTAAAAACGCTGCACATACAGGATGTTGGACTCCAACATGGGATGCAATTGCTGGCTTGGGGATTACAATAGATAAGTACTGAACGTAAAGTTGTGGCCAAAAAAATAATAGAATTGGGTTTTAGTTATGTAAATAAGTGTGATACTGTAGTAACAGAGAGATCATACTACCTTAATTCTATTTCACAGCATTATGATGGCTTCTGCGGTAATACAAGACACTGAAAAACTGGTGAAGCTCCAAAGAGTAGCCATCAAGATCATGAAAGACAAGAAGATGTGACTTAAAGTGAGCTATCCAAGGGCTCAATCTCCTTCTTGGACAAAAAAAAACCCCTCCAAAGCAACAACGAAAAGCAAAGCATTAAGCAGCTTTTAATGGTAGAAGGAATGAAATTCTAGAACAACATTCCAAGAGAACTATTGGTATTAAGGAACTTACCAGGCTGGATTTTAAAATGGGTTAAGCATACACATACAATTATACTATGTAGGGAGTCCATGATGAAGATGCTTGAAGAATCATGTGATTTTGAATTGGACTGTGTCTTGGGAAACTTCTGCTCAAAGGGCACCAAAGCTGGACCTCTGCCTCTACTCTGCATTGCTGTTTCCTTTTTCAAAACAGTTGAAGTTCTTATAAATTCACAGCTTCTAGAACACTTGGAATATCTTAAAAATGAAGAAACTTTCAAACTTAAGTGTAGCACATATCATTTATTGGTTACATGTCCCTATAACTTGTCAGCACAGTTGGTCACACACTTATCCAGGCTACTTAAGCATGAAGCATCCAACCTGGGAACTGTCTATTAGAATGTTCTAGTCTATAAATCTAGATTAAATAATACACTTCTAAGTACTTGACTAGCTACAGTTTGAATATCCTTCTCATCTAGTGTCCTGTCATCAGCAGTCTTGTCTTTTTTTTTTTTTTTTTTTTTTCTTTAAAGAAGAACATCAGAAGAAAATGCAGAACAATCCTGGGTGTACAAGAGATGTATGACAGATGAGTCTTCTAGTACAGATTTCACACATGTTCTTATGAAGTGTCATCGAGTAAGAATGTGCTGAGAAAGACAGTAGTGCAATGCACTGTATTGGAGTTTCAGTGGTTGCAGTGCAGAAATGTTTTGAAACACAGTGATATGAACCATAGTTTGGAACAGGATTTTAGTAGGTCTTTTTTGCTCATGCATTATCCTTATGTGGATATTTCTAGCATCTCTCTAGGGTTTTGGAGGGAGCTGTGTCAGACTAAACACTTCTTAAAGATTTTGGAAAACTTCCCAGACCGTGTGTTAGGTAAACGCTTCCTCCCACGTTTTTGTCTTTGAGGTGAGAAATGTTTCAGTGACTTCTGAGACACTTGCTTTATTTCTAGCAGGCAGAGTTGTTGGTTCTCTCAAGCCAATAATATCTTTTTGTGGTGCATTTGGAGGCAAAATACTTGTCACACTGAAGCACTGTCATAGTCTGAGTATTAAGAAATCTTAAACCAGGCTTCCAAGATTTGAAATATTGTGATTTAAAGGAAGAGGAGAAGGAGGAGGAGGAAGAAGAAGAAGTTATTTGAATTTGTGGCCTTTTTTTTTAACCCAGCAGTAGAATCACCTTGTGTTTTTTGAGACCTATAGATCTGTGTGGGCTGCAAGCTTGCTCCTTTGAGTGAACTGAAATAGCTATCCATTGCTACAAGGAGCTGGGAATGTCATAAAATCATTGAATATACTAAAATTCATTTATCTTAACAGGTTACTAGTCATTACAGCATTTTTGCATTCAACTGGGGAATCAAATTCTTTGGAGTTTTATTTAAAAATTTTGTTTGGTTTTCATGATTTTTTTTGTTTGTCCCTTGTTTGCACTGGTCATTTTGATTGCAGTCCTCTATATCAACACAGAGAGAACACAGGGTGCTTCTCAGTTCTGGTGAGTAGATGGAGTATGAACAGTGACATGGAGTTTGCTATAGTCTCAGCTTCAGGTGAATGACAGAAAGAAGACCAAGCATTCTTCTTCAGTAAGAGATGGCAATATTAACTTCTTGTGATAATATTCTCTAAGGCATCTAGCAGAATAGTGGCCTTTATTACCAAAAGTTAAAGTCAATTTGGCCAAAGTTAATCAGAGTATTGCCTTCCTCCAAATTCTCTTGTCCAAAAGTCAACAAAATTTTACTCAGTTGTCACAAGCTTATTTCATAAAGGACGGTCTTAGTGTGCCCTGTTAGCCTTCCTGGCAGCAGGGGCAGTCCAGCCCCAGGGTGACAATGTTTTCCTGTCTCTCCAAGAGACATCCACTCAAACTTTCCTTCTCATCCCAGATTATAATAGACATGCTAAGGAAGCTGAGCTACTCCTATATATGCCACTGTAGAAAAAATTTTTTTTTCAGTTACAAGATCAGATAGCACCACTGTAAAACTGAAATTGTCACAGGGTCAGCAGTAGGGTGGTAGGTTATGTTGTTACACAGTTTAGGAGTTTAAACAATTAGAAAGGCAATTTCAGTTCAGGCAATTGAAGTCTTGCCCCTGCTCCTTTTCACTGGGAAGTAGAGAGGAAATATAGTTCTACAGAGAAGAGGAAAAGAGTGGGAATAAGAACTGCCAGATTTTCTGCTTTGGAATAGTGAGGGCAAGAAGGGTAAAGGTGAGACAGCATAGACAGAATTTTTTTCTATAGGATGGTAAGAGGTTAGCGAGACATGCAAAGAAAGGAATCCTTTGGGATTTCGGGATGAAGTATTCCTCAGAAATGTGGCCTTTATGATAACAGACATGGAAAAATTGGGTTTTTTTTCTTTTGAGTCTGTCTAAACAAAAAATGAGGAATGATTCCCACCTCCCCCCCCTTAGAAAGTCTTTATTCAAAACACTTTACTCATATGTGCCTATGTAGTGGTCTGAATCTGCGAGCTTTTTATGTCAGTGTGTCAAACTTTTGCGTTAAAAGCAGGAAGACTCCCAAATTCAAAAGAAGCAAAAGAAATGTTTGGGGTTTTTTTTTACACCAGTGTTATACTTCATTTCTGGATGGATTGGTATGAGCCATGTCCTCCTTACGGCAGACAGTTATCTGGCTGCTTATATTCTCAGAATCTGGGTGCATTGTATAGAGTTATCAAATGGAATAAAGAGGCTATGCAAAGAAAGTATTACAAGTTTTGGCACCATTTTTAACAAAGTAACAGATATTCATAGCAGCTTCATCATCAGACTGTCAGAATAACCAAAGAGACAAACCCCAAATGAAATAATTACTCTGGAGGGGGTAACATATTAGAAGTGGTAAACTGCTTAATTATAGCTTTGGGACTTTCTTAGGCTCCATTCTACATACGTTGCTTGTTTTGTGGGTTGAGTAGATTGTGTCAGTGGTGAATATGCACTTGGTGTGGATGGCGATTCAGTTTCGCAGGCCGTCACTGAAACAGTTCATACTTAGCCCTGCAACATATATTCATTTTTCTGTTTTGAAGATTCCCTGTTGGGAGAGCCAGCCAGCTGCTTGGTACCTTTGTTTTTCCCTTTTTGCTTTTTGGTACCGCAGTTGTGACACGCCTTCCTTCAATGAGGAATATCCTTCTTCTGTGCAGCTTTGGACATGCTGGTTCTTCTCTCATTCTTAACAAATGTACTAGCAATAAATAGTAGCATTCTGTATTGCTGTAACATGACATGTTTGCTAGTCAGTGGATTTCAGAAAAAATCATTGTGTACAATGGTCAAATGGCTTTGCAGTTTTGCAGTCAGTAGATTTCATTTTACAAGGAAAAAGGCAAAATGCTTATGAAATAAAATGTTATTATTTTATATGTTAATAAATTTTAATCTGTTTTCTTCCTGTGGTTATGATCACTCCTCTCTGCCATTTTATATTAGGGCATAAAGCTAGATGAATGATTTGGCTTGGAATATACAAGCAATCTAGCTTCTGAACATCATCTACATCATAAAAAAAGGGTCAGTCCCAATATAATTTTTTGCCATCAAGGGAGAAAGAATAAAAGTTATTTTGAAGCTCAGCACTGTTGGAAATGCTGGCTGTGTCAAACTAATTAATTTCTTAATGGTTGGGGTGATTGTTGGGGTTTTTTTGCATTTAAGGTGGTATTTAATTTTTTTATCATCATGGCAATTGTATTAGTTATCAAAAAGAAAATAAGAATGATTAAGAATAAGGAAAATCCCCAGATTTTAAAAGACATTTTGGATACTAATAATTCTTTAGCTTATAGAATCTGGATTAAAAAAAAGCCCAACCTGAAAGTTTTTGTAAATGCAAATGACAGTACAGAAAGATACTACTTAGTTTTTTATTAGCATATCATAAATCTTAAG
>JANZLP010000064.1:20094295-20106893 GCA_026930925.1 Chelictinia riocourii | reverse complement strand
ATAATAATAATAATAATAATAATGATAATAATATAATGTCTATATTGAAAAATCTGAGAGTCTGGTAGGCTGTTCAGGTCCCCACCTCCAGCCCTCGGTGACAATCTAACACCTGTAGTGTTTGCATGGAGAAAAAACCACAGCCAGAATCTGACCCTAAACCTGAACTGCTGTAAGAGTCATTCCCACTTCCAGCTTCAGCAGCTGGGTGCAATGCAGTTAACTACTAGCACACACCGCTTATTCAGAAATGCACTGGGTTTATACTCACCTAGAGCTTGTCTGGTCTGTAAAACAAAGCAAGAACCACCTTACTTTCTTGCAATATGCGCTTCCAAGCTATTTGCCTGGGAAAGCCAGGTGTAGCCGGCCCCGCGCGCAAGCCGGCTGCCAGACTTGCCCCCCGCTCCCCGCCTGGGCCGGCGGAGGCTCGCAGCATCTTGCCAAACCTCCTTGTCTGTAAAAACAAGGATGGCAACACTTAACATACCTATCTCATAGGGTGTGTCGAGACTTAATCTCACATAGATACCAGTGATTGGGACCTTATAAATACCAGAGGGAGATAGGTAGATAATATCTGTGAAGTGCTTGGCCTGGAGGAGATGCAGAGAGGTTGGGTATGATTATTCCAAAGCAGTTTCACACGTTTTTAAATGAAACCTCTGAGAGGGATGATGGGTCGATGCTGTGATGAGGGAGGTGAGTGGCCTGAGAAGGGCATGACCCGACAAAGGCTCTTTTTTCCTGGCTTGAAGTAACAGCTCCTTCAAGGGCTGGAGACAATGGTTTGTGCCCACTCATTACCTCTGTCCTTTAAATTAGTGAAGAGGGACAGATGTTTTCCAGGAATTGAAATAAGAGCATGAGTATCTTAACTAGCTTCCCAAATTATTATGTTATGGGACAACTGTTGGCTCATAGTTAACCAGACTGGTTAGCCAGCCACTCCATAGTCACTCTGTCCCATATCATGCAGCATGTGCTTGTGTCATGGTTTAAGCCCAGCTGGCAGCAAAGCACCACGAAGCTTCTCACTCACTCCTCTTCCCTGGCCCCGGTGGGATAAGGACAAAATATAACAAAAAGCTTGTGGGTCAGACAAGGACAAGGAGGGATCACTCACCAGTTATGGTCATGGGCAAAAAACAGACTCAACTTGAGAGGGGGGGTGGTGGTGGAATCAGTTTAACTTACTACCAATCAAATCAAAACAGGATAATGGGAAGTAAAACCAAATCTTAAAAGACCTTCCCCCCATCCCTCTCTCCTTCCCAGCTCAACTCCACTCCCGGTTTTCTCTACCTCGCGAGGAACGGGGGGTTGCGGTCAGTACATCACATGTTGTTGAATTCCACTTCCCTCTCTGCTGCCGGTTCCCCTTCTTAAATACGTTCTCCTGGAGGTGCTACCACCGTTGCTGGTGGGCTCAGCCTTGGCCAGAGGCGGGCCTGACTTGAAGCCAGGGAAGCTTCTAGCAGCTTCTCACAGGAGTCATCTCTGTAGCCCCTCCTGTGCTACCAAAACCCCGCCACACAAACCCAAAACAGCTAGGCATTAGATTTCTGCTGTGGAGTTACCTTTTTTTTCTGGTGAATGATATCTAGAGGTGGCGGTGATATGCTAGAAAATTCCCTAACAGTTGTTTTCATCAACTTTGGAAATGATCCTTTTTTTCTGAAAGGAGAATGCTTCCTTAGGGGTGTCACCATGTTACAGTTAGAGCTGCATGTGAATTCCTCTTTCTCTTGGAGACCGTAGGCTCTTTGTTGCACATTGCCCTATTTTCATAGGTGTGAGGATTATCTAGTCCTGTAACATTTGGGTCCTCTTATGATATGGACAAGGGGGACAAGGTTAATTAACTGAGTACTTGCTTGCCTTGAAACTCTTTTCAGAGCACAGTACCTGAAGGTGTCAAGCAGCCAGAGCTACAGCTCGGATCTGTGTGAGGAGGAGCGGGGAAATGAGATGGGAGGAATGGCTTGATATGCAAATAATGGGCCCTTCTGATGTTAGAAGAATATGAACGCTGGCTGAAAATCACTCTTAACATGGACTAATGAGCAAATTTGGAAATGAGGCTTCCTTTAATATTTTTAGATTGATATGGCTAGCTTGTAGTGCCTGTTAGTAGATGTGGGTGACTGGGACGTGGAACAAACAGTTCTATGTGTTTGAGAATGAAGGATTTGGAAACCAAATAGACAGGTAAGTCAGAGAGCTAGGAGTATAGCCCGCTTCACTGTGACTCTTTAAAAGGGACGAGTGTTGACATTCTTTTGCACTAATACGAGAACACAAGAGCAGCTGTAGGTGTGGGGTTTAGTTTTAACCCACGCTCAATTCACTAACAAAATATGTCCATGATCTTTTTTACATGTGCTCACGTATTAATTTAAAATACAAAATGCTGTCTGTGGTGTGTGTGCACACATACGTGCACAATGTAGCTGTTTTGAATTGTTTGAGGAACTCGGTGTGTGTTTGCTCCACCTGGGTTCTATTCTATTTTTGTCCTTGTGTGTGTTTTCAGGGCACAGGAATCATCTTCTCTGAATGTCACAGCGTACAAGATAGTCTAGCTCTTCCAAATTTGCCTGGTATAATTGCGCTATTTTTGCATTTGTCCTCCTTGCTGGTTACTTCAAATTGTTGGACAAGTCCAATCTACCTTTATTTCAGGTCAAGATTTCCAACTTCTCAACTTGAAAGAAAGTAGAAAAGTAACATGTACGTACTGTGAACCCGCAAAACTAAAATATTACGGCTTGCCATCACTGACAGACAAGTAGGATTCTGACATGAAAGTTACATTTATTTTTTTGCCAAATGCTACTTGAGGGGTAATTCCCAGACATGAAGTCTAGCTGGCTTCTCTGGCATTAGGGATTGTGCTCCCTCCCTTCCTCCCCAAAGGCTTAGCTACCTTTAGCTGTTTGAGTTGAGTAATTTTCCAGCTGTCCATTAATAACTTCTGGTGCACGTTTTCTTCTTGTAGTACATTAAAATAGTTGTAAACATCTTCTCTGTGTACTCTTTTTGTCAGATATCCAGTGTTATATTTTGTTGTGCGTGTTTTGAACGTTTCTCCCTTGGGAGAAAGGATTATAACGCGGCTTACCAAGCTGCTTCCGTACTGAAGTGTAATGTGATATTAAGCCATCTGAATATAGTTGAATGAATGATTTGTTCCGTTGCTTTCCTGTTGACAGTTACAGGCAGCTCAACCACAATTTGATAATAAGTGACTTATGCCTTGTTCCAGGAAAAACTCAATTGTAGATCCTGTTGTAATCAATGACTTTTATCACCATGGTTAAACCTCTTTTGTGTCTCTCTTTTTTTTTTCTTCTCTAGTACAGAGCAGTATTCAGAGGTTCCAAGAGAAGTTTTTTATCTTTGCCTTAACACCTCAGCAGGTCAGAGAAATCTGTATTTCCAGGTAAGAAGTAAGAGTGTGGCATAGCATAGGTAAACTTTTTCAAAATTTCAGGAGAAAGTGTGGCATTTTTGTTCATTTTTTGCATCGCGTAAGCTTGCATATGCAGAGTGATAATCATCACCAAAGTTATGCTGAGTTTATCTGTTCTGTTTTCTTCAGGAACTACTGTGCACAGAATCTATGTGCAGTTAGGGTAAATCCTATGCCACTAAAGAGTTAACAATTACTCGGTTCCAAATAATTGTAACTATTTAGAGAGATGGTAAGCTTTTTTTTCCCTGCGTGTTTCCTGGCTGCAGGAATGGAAGGCTGCTTTTATCTTTTGTCCCAGGGTTCATCTTGTCGCAAGACCTATGGTGTAAGCTAAGAGAATTAATAGGGTTTTTTTCCTCTGTGACAACATCCTACTTTATTGTTACTGTAAACTCTTGACAGAGGATGCTGATCCTAAAGTCCTGTTTAACTTGCAGAAGCTAAACAGGGGTCACTCCTAAGATATGTTCATAGCTCCATACAAGAAAAATAAGAGCAAAGTATAGCATGTTTGGGCAGGTGTGCCAGTTCTTTCTGCATATGACTGGAATATGAGATCTGCTGTCTAAATGGGTGGTACTTTTTTTTTTCTCTTTGTCACAGGGACTTCTTGCCAGGGGGCAGGAGAGACTACACAGTCCAAGTTCAGCTGAGGTACCTTTTTCATAGTGTTCTCTTATAACTTCTTAATTGGCTAATGTAACATAAGTCTAGATGTTTGTGGGGACACATGAATGTGGTGACACTTGAAAATGTTGCTTTGTCTTTTTGGGGATACAGGTTATGCCTAGCAGAGACAAGCTGCCCTCAAGAAGATAATTACCCTAATAGTCTGTGTATTAAAGTAAATGGGAAGCTGTTTCCGTTGCCGGTAAGCTTGTTTGTACATATTTGTGGCTTTTGTGACTTGTGGTGTGTGTGGTTTTTTTCCTGTAATGTAGCCTGCAAAAATAATCAAGCTGTTTATTATCACTCAGATTTCTTTAGTAACTAATGTTAGGCATATGGTTTGTACGCTTGCTGTGTGAGAAAGCCATTACTACTATTAATCATGTTACAGCCACTGCATGGATTAATTGTGGTTTAGCCACCTATAGCAAACCTCATCTGTTGCAGTTAACAAAATATGTCAAAACCAAACCAGTGTCTGCATGGGGAATCCTCCTCATAGGTCTTCAAACAGAGTTTATTTGACTTGATTGGTAGTAGCCCCTGGTGTTTGGGCTATCTGTATTTGTGATTGGCTTGAGTTCCTTGTTATGGGGGAGTGGTATCACCACCTTGTGTACAGGTTTGCATGCTGCTCTGCTTCATTCTGGTTAAAGCAGAAATCATTGCAGGGATGAAGAACGGACACGCTTTAGGGTTCCTAGCATTTGCTGATACTGGAACAGAACAGTGTTGGCAGTCATACACTTTACTGGTGTCTGATGTAAGTGTGCTTGTAACTATGTTTTTGGTTTCCTAGAAGAAATTCAAAACAAGTTTTTCCCATGAGTAAGCACAGAAAGTAGAAAAGAATATGTAGTCCTTTCTTCCAGGTTACTTATAAAAACAGCAGTGCATGTTATATGCCAGGTTTTCAAGATTACTGGTATCTGAATCCCATATATGGGCTACATAGCAGATGTTGAATAGGACCAGGTACTAGACTCTTGAAGTATTAGTTTATACAGACTTTCTGGTTGTCAGAGTAAAGAAACAACAGTAAAGAAACCAGATGTGTTGCTCACACCTTTCTGTTACTTCACTTTCTCCTGGTACTTTGTATTCCATGAACCAGTAGATAAAAAAATCTTAATACAATCTAAAAACTAGCAGGGCTCTCACTAGTAGTTTTTCAAGTAGACTAGTTAAAGCCAAGTGACCTTTTTAATTCTAGATACCAGTTACAAATCTTACTGGCATTTCTTAATAAAAATGAGAGCTTTTCTACTCATGAGCAGGAAGTTTATTTACCTTAAAATGATACCAAGTAGTTACCTCACTGCATTAATGGTAGTTATCTTTTATTTAACCAAATCAAAATACATACCTTCAAGTAGATAATAGCATCTGTTCCATAACCACATATGGAGTAGAGATTTAGATCTCCTTGAAAGTATTTGGCATACAGACGAGAAATTGGCAAGCCATACCCGAAGCCAGCCTAAAAATAAAGTACAAGACAAAATTATTTTTTTCCTACCTCTTATGATTTAAATAGGTAGAGTGTCCAGAGATTTTAAACTGTTAAAGTCCTTTGCACTTCCTCTTCTCTTAAAAGAAAACAGAAATCTCTACTCAGTTTCATACAGAATATTGAAATTGACCATTAAAAAAACCAAAACCATAGGAAAGAAAAGAAAATCTCCATGGAAGAGGGAGGGTTTATATACATATCCCACTTTTACACATTACATTTCTGTATTTCCCCTCCTCCATTTTTGCTAGTACAGCCTGATTAGTAAAAGGAATTTGCTACTGTTAGATAAATAACAATAGTCTAAGCCTATTCCAGTTGTGCTTGCCTCCACAAAGACAGCATAGTTTACAGTAAGTCTGAGGACTGAGTGGGAGTGAAGACCAAGTAAATTACTGTCATTGGAGTATAAGAAAAAAAAACAGGGTTAGATTCAGGTTGGAATGTTCTTCTTTGTTTATACCTTTAAAAGCATATTTTTGTCCATTAAGCTTGATATTAAAAATCTGTTTCAGAAAATGTTAATTCATATTTATGAGGCACAATAATCTTTGCATACCCCACAAAGCAGTAGGGTAGACATAGCGCTTCCTTACTTATTAACCTACCAAACTGTCCAACACTTACAGCAATCTTATTAGCAACACGAGTATTGAAAATATCTTACAAGAGGGGTATTTCGACCATCATCCATCCTTGGCCTTGGTGCTGTGGAATACATATAGCTAAAGAGCTGCTCGATTTTCCTTACTGGAACACCGCCTCCTCTGTCTGAGATCTGATTTAAGAGAGAATAAAGTTAACTACAATCACATACTAAGAACGGTATTTAAAATGCTGTTACTTGAACAAACCATTCCAATTGTAATAAATGCAAACATTTGTTTTGCAGCATATTATTTTTCAGTTAGATAACTGTGCTAAACGGAGGCTATCAACAGAATGCTCATGCACAGTATCTTTAATCTGTTGTCAGAGGCTGGAAGTTCTTTTAATAGAATTTGCTGCAGCATATGCAATCATAAAGATTACATTAAGCCCATATTGTAGTAGGCCAACAAAATACCTTAATTGCCAGGTCTTCTTGTCCTAGAACAACTGTCACTTCAATTGGAGAAAGGGAAAGACTGTTTTCTTGGAATTCAACAGTTGCCCTCATTGAATTCTATGGAAAAGAAGGTTACCATTATCAAAGTGTTGGATCTACACACTTAAAATCATACCTGTATTACAGAGAGGCTGAGCACTGTTACCGTCTATTCCTATCAGTGCCTAGTTCCTAAGGAACACACTTAGCAATTTAGTGTAACAGGAGCAGAGGAGGTCTCACACCTAAAAGTGACTAAGCATAGCCAAGATTCTTCTATGTGTGAAAGATTACCACTGTTCTTGCCCAACATAACTCATCCCATGTAAATTAAGTAACGTAAGTCCCTTAAAAGCATCCAGGTTTCTAAAGAAGAGCAGAGTTAAGCAGTTGCTAAAGGCTGCCAGAATTCTGCACCCTGCGTTGGCAGGACATTAGTTCAGCCCCATTCACTACTTCAAGATGTATCATCCATTCCACAGAAAAGGCACCAGAGCAAACCTGCACCACAGATGTAATCTCTAAAAGCAGAAGTCTAGCAGTGGTCACAACCCCATGTCCCACTTTTACTCTCTCCCCCTTACCCTGTCCCATTTACCACCACACGAAAGCATCCAAATACTTTCCTACGAACTGCAATCATTCCTTTCCCAACTGCCAAAGCTATTTCCCCAAATAAGAAAATTTTAGAAATCTCACTGTCCTATGCAAAGCTTTACTTCATTCAGATGTAGCTAGCAATTTTAAGTATTGACTCCAGCTCAGACTCTAAAGGAAGAAAGAGTTTATACTCACATACCTTGAAGAGCTCAAAAAGCATGTGAAAAAGATGAGATGGAACGTATACAATGTTAATTGGCTCTCCTGGAAATTTTCCTAGAGGAAAGGAAAAATACAAGCAAGATTTTAAAGGGCGATGGAATTTTTCTGTATTGTATCCAAATTTTAAAATAAGCAAGCCGTATGCAAAACCAAACAAAATAAACCAAGTTTCAGTTTTGGTTTTTTTTCCCCCAAAATGAGCAAACAACTTTATGCATTCATAACAGTGTTTAGATTGCAATTGCCACTTGCTTAATAACACTTTCATTTCAAAGAAACTGAAAAAATCAAGTATTAATTCCCTTTAATTATAAAAGGATTTCAGAGGTTAAGCAGACTGCCTGAGGTCAGAAACATACAGGCAACTTCAACCACAATGACTATTTCAGTCAGTAGCCCCACTTCCTCACCCCAGAGACAGAGCTCCTCTCTAGCAACTTATCATGCTACTTTAAGTTACAGGTTAGTCTTGCTTCTCTCAAATTCCTAAATATTACCTCAGGAAATCTAGTGTTTAAGATACAATGACATCTGGATTCTAACACAGGAGATTAAATGAGGTGCCTGTAACAGAAAATGAAGAGGAACTAGCCCAAGACAGATCAACTGATATGTACCATTATGGTTATAGAAATGGACACCTCTTGATTCAGTAAAAGCAGCAGTTTGGCTACCAATAGGAAGACAGACGTAAAAGCTCTCATCTTACCATTCACTTGATTAAGTTTCAGTTCTGGAGATGTTAAGTAATACTGGTCACACAACATCTTGGAACTTTCAAAAGCATCTGAAATATTTATTTAAATAAAATATGTGAAGTGCAGTATCAAAAACTGTAGAAAATCATTCTAATGCATGGCAAAATATGATTTTTAACTGCAGTAGCTGCTAGGGTGTGAAAGACTAAGCCTGTGTCTCAACGGAATGATAACATTGTATCCACTCTGTGCAGTAAAAACTGAGAACAAATAGTCAATTATAGCAGCATGGGCAAATCTTCAGAACAATTTGATAATCTGGTAAAACAGACACATCTGTTATCTATCAGCAGGTAAGGCCGATCTCAATACCACAGAAAACTAATTCCTACCTCATCTGTCACTTGCTAGGCCTTATTCCAACACATTTCTAAGTGCTACTTTGTATTTTAAATTCTGTCCTATAAAAGGTCATGTTTTGATAGACTGCTTTCAGCTATTTCAACAAAGAACAGTCAGCATCCTGTAGAACACATGTTGGCTACCCTAATTGCTTGCAATAAGATATAAATATTGATCTCCAAGAGAAATGTTAAGGATCTGAGAATACATACCATTCACTACTTCAACAACGTCACAGCAAGGATCAATACTTCCAATGTGCCTTGGGTGCCCTGAACCGGATTTATCATCAAAAAGAAGGGCTGTTTGAGATGAAAACCACACAATATTTAATCCCCAAAACTGTAGTATTCTAAAGAACCCTAAATTTAGAATAATACAGTGTGATCACAACACATGATCACATATAAAATACCGAGTGTTGTTTCTGCCTTTTGTGAGTTAAAAACTCAATCTACTGCCAGCAAACTATGTTGGCTCTTCTGTAGTTCAATATCTAAAGGTTTTTCAGATGTAAAGAACGAGATCCCTACATATTTCACACAAGACGTATTACAATTAGTCTGTAGTCCAGGAAACAATTTTTCCCATTATTTTCGTAAGTCATACACTCAGTTTCTAACTTTCCAGTGTCACACAAAATTATCTGAGGCAGATCTCCAATAGTTTTAAGAAATGTTTACATTAACATGTTTCTCATTAGGTTGAAGTTTTTCCTCAGGTAAGAATTTCTACTTACTGTGTTGGTTCATTAGCATCCGGGTAGAAATACGGCTCATGTAAAAACGATCCAAAAAATACTGAATGTTTTGATTGGTGACAGGATCTACTTTAAAAGTGTCTTTGTATTCAATTACTCCTTGTGCCATTGTAGGAACCACATCATGATGTCTGTTTCGGACTCTAATTAATGTATCTATAAAGCTAGATCAAAAAGAGATCGTTTTAGAACAATATTCTAGGACTATATGGAGGGAAGCTTTGTACAATGTCATTATCTAATCCATTAGCAGCATAGGTAAGTGCATAACAACCTTACCATTAAAGTACAGTCTATTTTTTCATTATTTTAAAAGTAATCCCTCACTGACCTAAACCAGAAGAGTTTAGTATTTTTAATCCAAAAGGTGTAATCATTAGCCATGTCAAATTCACTGCCTGTTTACTCACTCATAATAGGTTGAGCAGAGAATGGGAGGAAGGGAAAAAGACACCTAGCTGACATCTTGGAAAGAAGCAGGGATGTGACATTGCAGATATTTTTTGTTGATATTTCTCTGTCATGACAGTTCAAGGGGTAGTATGGCCTTGAAACCAAGGTGCAACGGGTCATATTTATTTGCAGTATTGCTAAACTTGATCAGAGATTTTAACCAGCTTACTCTATGCACAGCACTTCATGCTAGATTATCAAATTCAGCTCATGACAGCTGTCATTCTAAACTGACTACATTGTGAAAAGTGGAATGTGAGATCAAAAGTTTAAAAACCCCAAAACAAATTAAAAGCTTACTCAGATAAGACTTTTTGGTCTTCTGGGCTTTTCTGATGGAACTCAACCAGCTCCATTAGGCTTTGGATGTACCTATTGAAAAAGAACACAAGAAATATATGCTATTAGATTGATTCTTATTAGTCTAGAACAGGAAAATACTTTCTTGTACAAATCATTACTCTTAACAAGTCAGCTAGAAGTTTGAAGTATTTTTGAAGTATCAAAGTTCTATCCAAGTACAGAATCACAGATGGACACTTCCTGACTCCCTGAACCCTGCAAGTTTTAGAAGTCCTTTCTTGTGCCTACCACCCAGAAAGGAATCTAAACCTTCACTTTAGGTATGTAGTATCCCCTTACAATTCTTGAGAAGAGAGATGTTTCAAAAGAAGATCCAAATGACAATACTGATCAGGAAGCCATCTAAGAAAAATTTCTCCAAACCTGATCAGCTTTGGCACAAGCTAAGTACTTGAGCCTCTTGTGCTAACATCTGACAGCCTTGACGCATACTGCAAAGGCACACCTGTTTGATAGATTAAGAACGGTTTCTGGAACTCACTCTAATGCTTTTGCCCTTTATGTCAGCCATCCTTGCAAGTGCTGCAACTGTGCCAGTAAAGCAAGGTTAGATCAGATTCAACCACTGTGTGAACTGCAGAGATTATGTTAACTGAATTCCAAACACTTGCTGCAGAGGCCAAGGCAATATGCTATGGAACAAAAGCTCTGTTAGTAATTCCATCAGTGAGAGACCCAAACAAGTATATAACTTGCTTTCCCACTTTTGTGTAGCTCTGAGGGTCGGTAATGCTATGTGAAAACAGAAACCGTTTTTTTCTCTCCCTTCTGAAAGAGTAAGCTGGTAGAGCAAATAACACTATCTCAAACTGTTTACAAAAAAACCCAAAACTATTTAAAAATAACAATATAACTATGTTATTATTCAATTTTAGTATGCTAGAAAAGGACAGTGTATAACAACTTGCAATTCAGCTTGCAATTCAGCTTGGATGAAGGAACTACATTTCTAGTGTATTTTGTTATTGTCTTGTACTATTCAAAAAAGTCTATGACAACGAAGTTGTCAAAGCTATGTTATTTTACAGGCTGAATTCCAGAATTCCAGTAGTTCTTACTTACCAGCTTTTTACTAATTGTACTGATGGAGTGCCTAGTAGTTTATCAGGAAGAAGATCAATTTCTCTCAGTATGTTTGCAAACCTCACAGGAAGTTCTTGCCGCAAAAATGCGAAAGAAGTCCTCTCACATCCATTAGTTGAGCCTATGAGTAAATCCAAAATAAAAATTGTACTTAAGAAGTATCAAGGGTACAACTACAAATCGCTCTGTCTTTCCACAGACTTCAGGGCTATATTCCTTTACAATCATCATGCTGGACAGTTCTCCTAAGCCTAAGTACATGTTTGTGCTAAATGTTGTTTACGTGACAGCAAGGCGCAGGGCGTTTCTGGGAGGAATACTTGTACGTTTCCCATCTAGACACGGGATTTATTTGTAATCCTGTAGAAGAAGCACTGCAGCCTTTGTAAACACGGGCTTCTTTGGGGTGACGTCTGAAAATGTCATGTGAGCACAGACTTCACAGCTGCCAAAGCGGTAATCGGATCTGGGTACAGCTTGTACGCTCCGGCAAGACAAGACTAATGACTCCTCCCGGCTAACAGCACACGAAAACATCCCTTAGCCGATTTAACTCTCAGCCCCCCATCCCATGAACACCACCGAAATGGGGCTGTAGCGCATCTTCAGCTTTGACCGAGGCAGTCGCAGCTCACCGGCGCCTGGCAACCGGCCGGCAGATGCCTGAGGCCGGGGGTGCTCGCCCAAGGCGACCTCCCTGCCGCCGCCACCCCCGAGACCGGCAGGTCCTCGAGCGGGGCTCAGCCCCGCCGCTCCAGGGGGCCGCTCCCCTCCCTCCGCCCCGGCGCTGGGAAGTCAGCCCGGGGGGCGGCAGCGCCTTCGGACCCCTGCGGGCGGGCGGAGGCGGGGGGATCGCCGCCTTCCCTGGCCTGAGCAGCGCCGCTCCCGCAACCCGGCTCCCGCCACAGCCCCTGGGCTCGCTCCTCAGGGGGGAAACGCGCAACGGAGCGACGGGCTTGCAGCCGTCCCCCGCCGAGCGGCGCCCCCGCCCCGCCCTGCCCCGCCCCTCCGCTGCTCGTCCCGCTTCTCACCGAAGTCCAGCAACTGCTTGATGGAGAGCGGGGAGGGGGAGAAGCGGGAAAACTCCTCCACTTCCCGCGGCAACCGGCCGCGGCTGCTGCTGCCGCTGGCCCCGGCCAGGGGGGCGGCGGTGCGCAGGGCGATCCGGGCGGCCTTCATCGCTCCCGGGGCGCCTCTTTGTCTGCTGAGGCCGACACATGCCTCCAGCCGAACAAATTCGGAGTGGAGAGATCGTTGGGTTTGTTCTGTA
>JANZLP010000064.1:20079584-20089976 GCA_026930925.1 Chelictinia riocourii | reverse complement strand
TGCGGCCGGCCAGCAGCCTGTTTACAGCCGGAGCTGTAAACACCAGGATGTGCATGGCAACCCAGCAGCCTTGGACAGGAGACACCCTTTTTCCTCATTCCCTGCCTTTGTTATCCATGTCTGAAATTGTGTATCAACTGCTTTAAAATCAAGGAAAAAGAGAATGGATTGCTGGTTTCAAAATTGCTTTTCCAGAAAATGGCGAGAGGCTTGCACAAGATTAACTGCGGGTGTTTCAAACTTGGAGTGTAGAGATAGCAGAGAAGGAGAAAACCGTTTTGGAGTTTAGCTGTACCCTTCAGGAAAAAAACTAGGACTCAAACTGTGATAAAATATCACTCAAAAGTGTTTATCTTGAAAAGCTTGTCAGTAGAACATGTTGAATTCAGGAGGCTGCTTACTATGTAGGAGAATAGCAATCTTCAGCCAAGTACACCACTGCAGAGGAAATAGAGGTGAACTCTCAGTGTGGGCTGGCGCTGATCTAAAGTATATAGCTGGACAAAAAAAAATGTCCTTCTCCAGCCTCAGCTGGCTACCGTAGCCGTTCATATGGAAAAGCGTGTGGCATCCTCTATGAGAGCTGCTGATGCAGAGCAAAAAAAAAGAGGAAAGGTATCGTCAGGACAGCCACCACCCTGGGCCACGGCTGCCTTTGTTAACAGTGAACAGCCCTGCTCTGGAGAAGAGCACCTGGGAAAAGGTGGACAACTTGTGAAAAAATCAGAAAAAAATGAGTGTTACCAAAAGAATACAACTTTTAAGGCCTAAATATGTTTCAGCAGAATTAGAAAACAGTTACATTTTTCTGTAGGAACATGGGAAGAGAGTTAGTGGAACAAGATGAATCAATTTAAAAGTTTCGAATTGGACTTCTTAAGAAACATGTCACCCTGAGAAGGAGCTCTGGCTTCACCTGTAACCCTTACACGAGTCATGGGCTTTGAACTGGTGCACATACTGCTTTTCCTTTCCAGTGTGGACCACTCTGGCTGAGGATGAGATATTTTTGCTGACTCTTTTGTATCAGCTGCGCTTGATACTGTTGACTGTAGCAGGATACTTGGTAAAGTGGATGTGGTGGCTTGAGTTTCTGCTCTGAATGATAGCCTTGAACTGTTACTCCAGGTTATTTTGTCTGAGGCTGGTCTTAGAAAGCATGCTGTTTCCCCAGTTGTTCCCTCTCAGCATTTCTTTCATCAGATCTGGAAGAACTTATTGTATTTTAGTGTCTGACATCATAGGAACTTAAATAAGAAATGTAGCCAAGGAAATACTGAGATAAGACAGGAGACATCATCTAGAAGAGGTCTCGCTACAATGCTGTCTGGCCACCCTTTCAAAAGAGATATGGAGTTTATGGTATTGCTGGAATGCCATTTCCCGCGGCGTTTGGGATTACCCAGGGGAAGTTTGTTTCCTGTTTGCAACATTGTGACTATTATTACTGAAGTGTGAACCCACAGATATTGGTAAGTTGATCTCATAAACATTGAGTTTCCATAATGTACTTTACAGAAGATAGCCACACAGTAAGCCTATGGGAGTTTTCTTGTTTGATGAAATCTATAACCGCAGGTTAAGCCATAATAGCTGCAGTTAAATATGAAAATGAAGCTTGTGTATTAAAATAGTCCCAATAAAGAACCGGTACAATAAAAAATGTTGCACTGCACAATTAAAATTGTTTGCCATTGGAGCCAAATAAGTACAAGAATATCTTTGTGTCGTATGACTAACAGGTATCTAATTATGGGTAAATCATCAGTGCAACATTGCTGGAACATTAAGAAGAGCCTAAACAAGGGAAGCTCTCAATTAACTGTGGAACTGTTTTAATCTCATGGTATACTAGAGTCTAGCAAAATACACAGAGTTTCACTATGCAGTATTAGTATGTTTTCTTTTTACGCTAATTCTTTTAATATTCTTTATTACTGTATCCACATTGGCATTTTCAAATTAATTTTTCAACTTAGGGCTCATCTAATAGTCACTGAACTGAAAAGTAAAATCATCAGAGCTATTGTGGTAGTTGGTATCCAAGATTTCAGTCTACCTGAAGTGACATAAAACCCCACACTAGTTTAGTATTTCTTTATTTTTTTCACTCGTTGAAGTTATACCAATACTTGAAATGAACTGTGGTGGTTATATTTATATGCAGACATTCATGAACATACATTTTATTTAGTTTTTACATGGGAAAAGACCCTTAGACATTCAAAAATACTGAATGAAGAAAGCAGAGTTTTAACTGACATATTTACCTATTTTTAAAAAGCTTAAAATGTGTGCAGATACAAATCTTGATTACCTACTATCCATCTGGGGCATAATACCTTGGTACAAATAATCAGCAGTATGTTTGCAGGCATTGGTTTCACAAAGAAAAAATTTCAACATACTAACAGTAGGATACAGTCTGTGAAATAGAGATGAAAAATGTCTTTGTCTCATGTAAGATCAATTGAATTATAAATTTAGATAGAAAAAGCTATGTTATTAACAAGATAGATTTTCACTGCACAAAAATAGATTCATTGAAATGTGCAAGATCTCCCTTTATAACTGCTAGGAAACGTAATTTCTTTTACACACTCACACAACTACTGTTGAAGTGTGAATTGTCAAGTCTTCCATTTCATGGCTAGTCATTATTAATAAATATTTAAGTAGGGTTGAATATTTGGGGATTTCCTCATTCCCAGAAAGAAATATAAGCTTACAGTCTGTTTCATTCAGTACTGGAGAAATGTTATGAAATTTTAATATTCAGATCAAGCAATAAATCTACTATAAACCACCAGAAGATACTCCAGCCAAGAGAAAACTTGGTAACCACCACAAGAGACCTTGCTAGCTTTCAGTGAGTGCTGAGAGAGAAGGCAGTGCTTTCGCCCAGGGTAGCTGCTGGAGCACCAGTTTTCCCTCTGCCTTCCACTCCAAATACGCTGTGTAGAAGCCTGAAAACCTGTTTCTTATTTGCAACTCCCTATGTGCTGAAGCTTAAGAAGCAGTGATAAGGAAGTTATCAAAAAAGCAACTTGGAATTCAGAAATGTATATGTAGTTCCAGCAAGAACAGGATAACAATTAGAGCAAGGTACTTAAACTGATACTGCATGGGTGTTGCCACACTGAAGTGAACAAGGATATCTGTATTTATTTCTATGGGTATTTTAGGTTGTCTTAGAGCATGCACATCAAGTGATATATATGCTAATCTCCTCTCATATATGGAAACACAGAGTCTTTAAATTGTAAGCATTTAAGTTAAAATGTAAAATCCTTGCTGGATTCAAATCAGTGCCAAGAATCCTAGTTGGGATGTGATTTTTACTGAAAGTGACCTCCTTTAAGGCCTTGAGGAAAAATCAGAGATTTTGTAAAATTGAACTAATAAAGATGCTTCTATTGCTTTTCCCATTAAAACATCTTAGTCAAACCTTCATTACAATTTTGACCCTTCCTGTGAAATACAGTAAATGGATATGGTATCTGCCCTTTCCATGAAAAAACCTCAAAGGAGTGGTGGACTGCATTTTGAAAAGCAGTCTGTAGTTTTGTGTGAGCAGTTTTGGCTGCTTAAAAAAGACTTTGAGACTCTGGAGCTCTGAGAGACTTCAGTCAGAGTTGTGAACCTATATCACCTTGAAAAACTACATGCTATATCTGACCAACATCCTTAATTTAACTGTACTTTTGAAAATGTGGGATAAATTTCCACCCCAAGTCACTCAAAGAAGACAAATTACAGCATTTTGACTCTCAGAATTTTCTCTTTCAAATAAAAAGGGTGTGTCCACCCTGTTTAACCATTCCTGGAGAAATCTATCTAAAATTGTGCTTTTGAAACATCCATGTAATTCCAGCCCTTTACAGTCAGTTCATGTTTCAAATCTTGTGCCAACTGCTTGAATGCCTTGGAGTAGAGAAGACCCAGAGGGAATACATAAAATTATATAGGAAAGGCACCAATTCACTCTTGCTGAGCAGTAATTTGGTTTGGTTTAGTAACCTGTGAAGTGGTTCACTAAAATGATGAACTTTAAGGAAACTGTAAAGAGTGTGATTATTGATATCTGCTGTAGGTGACCTTTATGTGCTGAAAAGATCATGAGGTAGTTAAGACAAAAAAATTACAACCTCCTTTTCTTCTTCTCTCTAATGGTCTTAAATTGAAAAAATGGATCTATTGAACCCCAGTTAAAAGTTAGGACAGCCAAATAAAACAAGCCTACAGCCTGCAACTTGCAGTTTTCCAAGTATGATATTTATATACCTTAGAGACTAAAAGCTCCTGCTTGAGGGAGTCATGATTCACCACCCTCACCTGAACATAAATCACTTCAGGTTATTTCCATCCATTCACTACCTCTTCCATTAACTTCCCCCTCTATGGTAAGAAACGCGTTCCAACATTTCAAAAGGAATAGATAAAGGCACAAATGCAGATCATACAAAGCTTTTTCTCCTGATTCTTTCTTCAGTACTGTTATAAGGACTGGGCACCCTGCTATCTTCCCTACTTCTGAGTATCTTTCTGGCTGCTCTTTGCTGTTTGTATTAATGTAATCTAAGCTCCTACTAGTGTTGTCAAATTTATACTGATCAGCTTGCAGGATATGGTTAATGCTTTAGCGTCATAGTTCCTGGCATTACCTCAATATAAAACAGTTAACATTTCAAATGCATTAGCTATGCAGGTGACCTTTTAACGCTCCTTAGGAGCATCTCTCACAGTTGTACAAAGTCAGTGTGCCAATTACCACAGCATTCGGGGGGTGGCATTTTAAGTGTCACTTGTCATCTTGGTAAGGGACCAAAAACGCAGTAGCATGCCATTGGGTATGTCCCATGACACAGACATTGCCTGGGTGTGCTAGATGCTGGGAAATGCTGAAGGGCACCTGGGCCAGAGCCAGAAAAGCATTGTTTTCCTTGATGTAAATAGCCTCTAACCATCCCACCGTAATCACATCAGTTGAATTATTTTTTTCAGAGCTTCCTTTGGAAAGGGGACCCTGCCTGGTCCCATCCTATCCTACTCTATTCATTTTAATAAACGTGTTTTACAGAAGTACACTGAGAAATGTGACTAGTGTTTGAAATACATGGTTGCCTTACTGTTCCAATTTTTTCCATTAAGAAAGTTACTAACTTCAGAATTTTTTAAAAGTTAATTTTATGTCTGGTACACTGTTTACAGCATGGTCAAAAGAATGTGTTTCCCAGTTCTAGGTAGAAGTGTATGGACTGTCTCATCCTAGCTGCTGTGTGTATTTGCTACATAGCCTTGGTTTGGCCTAAGAGGAAGTTTTTATGCTTGCAGAACAGTTTTGTTTTGTGTTATGACCAGGGAACTGAGCTGTCACCAGCAGTGTTTAACCCAAACTTTCAAATATTTTTTTAAGTATTTGGGGATGTGATAGCTGTGTGTCTGAAGTAGGTTAAGTTGTTTACAGAAAGAACAGGTTTGGTGTGCTCACTATCTGTTGCATTGTGGAAGAGCTTGCTGTGATGTTCTGTACTTGTCAGAGTTCAGATAACAATTGACAAGTTCACGTACGAGTAAAATGGACAATATTCAGCAGGATGATATGAAGTCTTCTTGGCAGCTACAAATAGCACTAAGTATGATGCATAGGTGTTGCAATGTGAGATATTAGAGGGGATCACTGGAACATCCCTGAAATAATGGGGTAACTTCTCAGCAAGAGGGAAGTTCTATATGTGTTATTTCCAGGTACTGGATAGCATGTGAATGACTGTGAATGAAGTCCTAATCCAGAGTCCACTGCATTCAGTTAAATGTTTCCAGTCATTTTAGCTGTAGTCTTCAGTGGGAACTGGATCAAACCTCTGTAAGGCAAAACACCCAGTGACAGGAAAAAGTCACCTTTAGGCTTGATATTTTAAAATCTTCAATCATTTTTAACAACATTCAGAAAATTATTTTGGAGTCTGACTTGTCCCTTGTTCAGCTTCCTACATTACACATAGATTAATTGAATGAGTTGAAAATTGTTTTCTTATGATTGTCTAACTTGAGGAAGACAGTGATCTAGGCCAGCTTTACAGCAAGGGAAAATAAACCAGACAATCATATTCTTGTTTTGAAACCCTTTTCTGTGTGTATTTTGTTCCTTCTGGCCAAAATAAGCAATGACTGGGTTTTAAAAATGCTATGAAGATGTTGTGTCCTTCATTGGTCACGGACTGTAAGAGGAAAGAAGCACAGGATTCGTAATGAAGCCAATAAAAATGGAGGGTCTGCTCATGGAATCAGTTCCACACATACTTGTCTTATGGAGGTGAATAATCCTGCTGATTTCAAAAGAATGACAAATGTGCATGAAGTTCAACATAAGTGTAACCGATTGCAGGCTCGTGGCCTGGATGCTGATCCCAGGATTTGGCTCCAGCAGCACAACCTTATGCAGCTTGTGCTGATAAGTCTTATTTTAATATTAGTAAAAGGGATATGGCACAGAACGTGTCTGTTAAAAGGTTTAAAATACATGTGTATTTTATTTAAGTAATGTTGAATTTCTGGGCAACCTCCCTGAATTCCTTTAGTTTGCTGAACAATTAGAATCAGCTTTGGCATTCTTGTATAATGACGCAGCGGAGAATTAAATGACAGACCATATGTATATGAAATGTATGTAAATTAATACAAACATGCAGTAAAATTACACATATTATAAAAGAAAAAATGCAAAAGTCTATGCTGTTTTGTGCACACAAGCTTCAACACTGCGGTAGAAAACCTGCTGTGCTTGTCTATGAATTCATCCTAATTTGCTTTCTATACAGAACAAACGTTTAAAACTTTTCAAAAGCATTTCTTAAAAGAAAGTGCACATCTGTTGACCAAATCTGACCTGAATTTGCACACAGCATTGCATCCTTCAAAACATTTTTTTTTGAAACAAGTTTAGATTTTTCAACAAAAACGTTCCTAATTATCCCCATATAAAGATAATTTTTGGACACTGTAAGACACCAAAGCCCAAACTAGTAACATGTCCTGAATCCTAAAAAAAGGATGCAGACCCCTCTCTTATCTGTGTGCCCCGCCACTTTTCTGCAAGAGTTTGAAAGCCACACACACACAGAGGCACTTACATATGCAGTCAGAGGGCAGTGCTTAGATACAAGGTTTTCATCGTGGTGTTACCCGTATATAACTCTTCACTTACAGAATGTCACGAGTATTTTAACACCCACAGCAAGATGTCACACTGCTTACAAAGCAATCTCTTAGAAGCACAGGCAAAACAGATGATTTGCTTTCCACCGTTTCACTGGTGTTATTTTCCTGACATTCCCCTGGGATACTTGACCTTATACTTGGCCGGCGTGATCCAATGAGAACAGCATGTTGTACAGACCCGCCTCGCATGAAACGGTTCCTAGCAAGGGAACTGGAATTTGCATTTTCCTTCTCCTGCTCCATGGGCAAAAGCTAGTTGCAGCAACTGTCCTGGTTTACCCGAATGCAACAGCCTGACAAAATCCTAGACTCGCAGCAATGCTGACGACACTTAGAGACAGAACCATGTAGCTGAACCAGTGCACAGGGAAGTGACTGGTCCTGCTGGGCAGTCACCAGCAGAGAAGTGGCCAAAGCGTGACACCTTTGAGCAGGGTACTGCCTTGGCTTCCAGCGACTCTGGGCCAGGATTAGGAGCGCTGCATTCCTGCTCCCCTGGAGGCTGTTATTTGCAAGTCACATTAGAGTTCCTGAAACTGGCACGATGCCATCTTTTATATGGGTGAATGTTTTTGGAAATAAGAATGAAACTATTGTATTTGCAATCACATATCTCTAGTTGTAGGTTATCGGCTTAAAGAAATAATTAAAGCTTTACTTTCATGCAAAGTGACTTTTGAAATACATCGATATTTTTGCATTGAACTGGAAAAAAAATTAGAAAGGTAACCTGCACTCCGAGAGAAACCACTAATCTGGATGAAGAAAAGAGCTCGGCAGATTTTGGAAACATTTTCCAAAATACTTCAGGCCAAAATTTCCACAGGCTTTCTGAACCATGATCACAGCATTTATCCATGTATGAAGACTTATTACAGATTTCGATCTAGCCCAAGGCATTTACTTTTTTAATTTGTTACATATCATAACAAGGAAAAAGTGAACATAGTTTGTAATGACCACCAAGGAAGATTTGTAAAATATGGACCACATTGATCCATGACAATAGGGAACATGGACAATACATGGACTGAAAGCAATTCTCTCTCAAAATGCAGTGCTCAAAAAACCTCTCCAAAAGCATCACTGATTTACCATTAAAGAACAGGGAAATGTTAAAATGAAAGCCCATCTCTATCCATCCATCTGATTTATACATCAATTAGCAAAAGAACTGATCAGTATGGTCCATGATCTAGATATAAGCACCTGCTAAAATAAAGTTTTGTTAACACTTCTATAGTAATTTACTACAGTTGTTACTATATCACAGTTAATTTCTAATTATCTTCACAACAGGAGAAACTCCTAAAAAAGTAGCCAGATATGAACATTGGTTGAACCCCTTAGGAAAAGCAGGCATCCTTACTGTGAAAAATTCATCATCGTGGACAATCCTAAGTAAGGAAGGAACATTTCCATTGGCTTTTGGTAAACAGTAACTAAGTTAATCTCAAATTAATTTGTATTTGTTCTTTGCATACCTTATTTCCCCATGAACTGGTCCAAGCTCTTATTTGCTACTGCAATTCCCAACAGGTCTCAAAATCAGAACAGACTTCTTGAATTTATGAGTCTCTGTTAGGAAGCTGGACAGCTTCCAGGACACAAGATTCGAACTTGACCCTCTGATCTGCAGGCAGCAGTTCAATACTTCTAAAGGAAAGTGATTTTGGAGTGTTCAGGAGGAACTGAAACTTGCATATACTGCACACAACCCTCTCTGCCCTCCTAACCACTCCCCCAAAATTTCCAAAACTAAAGCCTGACAAACTAACACACATTAGCAGGAGGAGGGGAAAACAGTGTGTAGTTTGCATCCATTCATTCTCAGTTGCACAGGGACTGGGAAATAGACAGCTGACATCTGAATATGATCTGGAATGCAAAGAATATTTAATACTGGAACTGGTTCTTCCTTCAGAGATTTTTGTATCCATTCAAATGAAAGCTGAATTGTAGCGCTAAAAGAAAAGATATCGCACTCCTATGCAAGCCATAATACTAAGAATTCGGTGTTTTTTCCAACAATGATTTAGTAGGTCACATACACAGCAGTAAATTTTTTTTCCAAAAGAAGTTTCTACATTTCTATATGTGCTGCAAGTGTATGAATTGGTGATGATAAAAGTAACACTGGCGACAGATCTTGCTGTAGACCTATTCAGTTTACCAAAAAGGTAGGGAAAATTAGCAATTTTTCTGTTTGAAAATATTTTTCTAACAAATGACTAAACCGAAATACAGTTCTTTTTTACTTTCATAAAAGAATGTCAAGTGGCTTTTAAGCATGGAGCTTCATTCTTCAGCAAGATGCTATAGATATGCACATGATCACTAAAGAATAAGAATCCACTAATGCCATATCCCTTCATCACAGATATATGTCACTGCAGATTTATCGGTTTAATTATGGCATCCAAGAATGTCTATGCAGCTGTTTTTGTTATTAACTACGTGTCCTGTGGTAGTGCTAAGTTAAAAGCTTTCAAAAGAATGTCATTTAGCTGTTTGCTAACTGTTCAGCAGCTTGGATTTACATAGCATAGCAGAGCTATTACTGTATTTGACAGCATGCTTATTGGAAGTCATACATGACTGAGCTTTGATATTTATGCTATGCTCTTTTACCCAGAAAGAAAGAATGCAACCCGTGTATCAGTTAATTTCCTGTATTCTATAATTTAGATATTCTCTTAATGGTTAGTTTTATAGTATGTAGATAATATTAATCATTACTAATTGATTTATGATGAACTAAAAAATTATTTTGTTAGCTTCAAGTAACTTAAGATTTGCCATTAGGTATTTCGAGATCTCTGTTTCCAAACTGAGGGTATAGAGCAGAAATACAGAATATAAATTGAAAACAGATAACAAGTGCTTTTCTTGTGCATGACACAAAAGCAGGGAAGGATTTAGATGGCTTTATGATTGGCATTGTTTCAGTGCTTCAATAATTCATTCCTTGTTTAGTACAAATTTCAAGCTGCCAAATACTATATTTTAGAGATTGATTATGTACGATGTTTTTAACTAGTATACTTCTAAGTCATGTTGTGAATGGATTTAATAATTAACTAAGTGTAACTAAGTAATTTGGCAGCCTCAGCCAACTTCAATTTATAATTTTTTCTGGTTGAAAGGAAAAACAATTACTATACTCTGTAT
>JANZLP010000064.1:19963866-19974494 GCA_026930925.1 Chelictinia riocourii | reverse complement strand
TTTCATGTCTTTTTTTTTTCCCCCAGAGCCATAGGTTGCTGGCTCCATGAGCCTTCGGCAGGTCCCCGGGCATTTTCAGCCCAGCGACATGGAGGCAGGGCAGTTCAGTGGCTGCCCGGGCGAGGGTCGGGCAGGGTCTCTGCAGTGCACTTGGGAATAGATGCCAAGGTCTCCCGACCTCGCCCTTGGTGCCTTTCCTTCACGTGACAGTCATTGCCTGCAAGACCAAGTTTTCCCTCTTCCCACTGAAACCCATGATGCAACGGCTTACGTCTTCCAGTGCTTCTACAGGGTAGCTAAAAGTAAATTCTTTTTCTTAAAAATCAGATTGATGCCCCTCTTTTTATTCATGCTTGGTGCTCACGGCTAAAATCAATACCCAAAATGTTTGTGCACTTTCTTCGTCGTTTAAACAGTCTGACCTTCAATTTGGTTGTAAAAAATCAGGACACTGAGTGCTCCTTGATGTTATTCTTTTGAGGCTGTATATTAGGTACATTTTTAAAACATGACAATTTGTTTCATTTTATCATTCATCATGTGCAGTTACTGTAACAAAAAAAAGGCTTACTGCTTGTGAAAGTTAGCAGTAAAGCTATTTGGTGTGTAGCTCCCGAAGCTCTGGCTTAAAGAAGCAAGCAGCAATTACTTTAAAAATTTTACTATTTTACAGATTTTATCCTGTTTGACCTTTTTGAAAGCATTGGAATTATGTTCCAAAACATTGATTGGAAAAAAAAAAGGGAAAGATGCCCCCTTCCCCCAGACTGGGTGTTTAGTCTCACTAATGATTCTCTCCAGACTGACTCAGGGTATTCCTTGAACAGTTCTAGAAATGCAGGTGGGACGGACAGACGGACGTGTGAGGCATTGCTGGTAAGCACTGCAGGACTCGCTGCAAGCAGCGTGGCCATCGGTTACATGGTCAGATAAGAAAATGTAGATATTGTTCTTACTATTTTTAGAGGCACAAATGGGTGTATTTACTTTTTGTCTTTCTTAGGTACCAAACGTACAAAGAACAGGCACACACATCTGGAGACCCATCACTGATATGGGCGTTACCTATGGAATTTTTTGACACATCACTGTAATTAAGGATCCAGCCCCTAGTAGGCTGGAGAGTCTCCGGCACAAGCTGCTGACTAGTTTGGAGAGTGAATACCAAGTCCTTGGTTGTGCCCCACTTTTAGTAGTGGGAGCTCTGCCCTGGATGCACTGGAACTGGCTAAGCCCTAAATCTGCCACTGCGGTCATTTAACGTATTTAGAGTCAAGAGTCTGGAGGAATGCACCACTGTAGGGTTTTTGCAGTCTTTTCCCAGAACTCCTAATAAGTACACTTAAAAGCTATTACGTAGTGTAGTTCCCTTTTTTCCTGGTGGCATGGGTGGGTGCAGAGGGTGTACCTGGCTGGTGGGTCCCGTCGGAACGGGACCTTCTTTTGGTGGCCTCCAGGAGCCTCTCCAGGCACAGAGGACTCTTTGTTGTGACAGGTAGCTTTCTGAGCATTTCAACAGATGCTTTGGCATGCCAAAAGCATAAAGCACTTGGAAGGGAGCGCGCAGAATACTTCAGCCGCGTTCCTTAAAATAAATGTCATGGCTTAAGTAATAGAAGTTTTCCTCTCACTCTAGAATAACCACCAATGCTGAAATAGGGTTTGAGTTGTTGGATGCCATGCTTGCAAAAATTCCTCAAAATTCGGTAACTATAGCGAGGTTCAGAGAGATCTTGCTTTTTTTTTCCTAATGCTCCTGTTAAAAGCACCTCACCTCCTTCTGCTCGTTGCTTTTCAAGCCTGTTTAATTCTGATTGCCAGATTTCATAGATGCGCTCCAGGCGCGCGGTTGGAATCCAGGTAGGCTGGATATGCTCACGTCTGTGATAACCCTGAGGTTATCCTTGCTGTAGGACTGAATCAGCTAGGACCTTGCAGTCGGATGTTGGCTGCGAGGGGTGAAACAGAGCTGTCTCCCTCCCACTTCGCTGGCCGCCGGAGGAAGACGCCTGGTGTTCGGCACCGCGGTGCCTGGACGCCTGAAAACGTTCAGCCCCGATGCACGGTGCAGAGCGCATCTCCCCAGGGAAAGGCTGGGATTTGCTTTGGCACCCTGCACCGAGATGAGCAGCAATCCATTGGTGAGAGTCAAGACGTGTTGGTGGGAAGAGAGCGTTGCGAAAGCGATGACGGAGAGGTGTAGGAATCCCAAGGGAAAGCTTGGTGCGGTGGAGCAGTCGCCCAACCGGTGCAGCCTTTCCCTCGCTCTTGCGTAAGATGATGTAAGGTGACAAAGAGCTTAACTGTGATCCGTCCTGTTCTGGTGTTAATTACCAGTGACTGCATCACTTTTGATAGAATTAGAGGACTGTAAAACAGGCCCACAATTAAGTCTGATTCTGATCTTAGCGACTTCAGACAATATAAATGCAAATATCATTTGAGACCAGTTCAAATATTTTTAACAGTGTTGCTCAAAAAAAAAAAAAAGAGCAGAGTAGTCAGTGGTCAGTCAGAACAAGAGAACTTTCATTCCAAAACCAAAAACACTGACCACAGAGGTCTTATCTGCCTACTTTAGTTTGGCCTGCATCTTGCCGTTGTACTAAACCAGGAGACTGCCTTATCATCACCTTTATTTGGGAAGGAAAACTGACTGAAAAACATTGTGCACCTGATCCTTATTTGCAGCTAAGTCCTTTTACACTTTCACAGCAGGGGAAAGTACAGCTCTTTCCACTTGGATCTACGTATTGGAACCAAAAAGAAGGAAAAAACATAAGATGTGGTCAGGTAAGTTACAACCCAAAATCACTTCTCTTACAGATATCCAGAAGTTTCTACTAAACGCAACAAAGAAATCTTTTTCTCAAGGAATACTTTATTTATTTATGTATTTATTTACCCAGAGAAACCCTTAAAGACCAATGCTATGTCTTTGTGCCGTGAGGGCTGCAAGTTTTTGCTATGAGAACTGGGCAAACTCAAGCCCAAGCCTTGATACAAATCTACAAGAAAAAAAATATGAGTGGAGACACAGGTGTGCCTTGTCTCTACAAGTGTCTGCAGGCTCTCCCCGTGCTCCAGGACAGTCTCCTGTCATTGTGTGCTGTGAAGTAATATGTTCGCTATCAAACTAAAGTGGTTGGAGTGGCAGAGCCTTTGGGCTCATTATCAGTTGGGGACAATGCAGTGTGACAGTGAAATGGCTGATGAAATCTAATGCTGTCTCTTCAGTTAAAAGGCAGTGTGATGATTACAGCCATTCATTTCCTGAAGGCAGCTGAGTGGCAGGGATTAACGAGAGCAGGGCAACTGTACTACATCTAATGACGAAAGGTTGTACAGCAGTGTGGAGCCAAATTACCTCCTGAGCAGCCAGACCAGCTCTGGCCTGAGTCCACAGGGTTTGTGGTGGCCAGTGCGTTGCAGTGATCAGTTGAGGTCTGAGATAAATTCAAAGGAAAAATAGTTCAAGTATGCAGAAAGCAATTGGGTTAACAGTACAGGATGATGTGTAAATGTATGTGTGTGGTCAGTGTAACTATTTAGGCTGGGTACTACCTTGTGAGCTTCCATGCACGCAAGAGTAGTGAAGTTTCCCTGAGCCTTTGATACTTGTGTTGTTCTGCAACTTGGAGAATGCTGCTTTTGTGTGGTTTGTGGCTACTGTTTATGTGGAAGTGTCTTTTGTCTTTTCTTGGAAACTGGGAGGGTTAATTATAAACATTTGTGGTCATTAGAAGTATGAAGACGAGCTAAAAGTCTGCAGAAGAATCTTTCAGTTGGTGCTGAGGTTGTGCAGTAGTGGGGGGGGCATGCTTAATTAAATTTTTTTTCTGCATTTGGTTGCAAACATGTACCTTTGCTGTTGGAGGCCATTGTTGGAGGGGGTAGATAAATTGTATCAGCTGAAGTCATGCTCTTTCCTCAATACAGATTTTCCTATACACTGATAGGATTGCTTTAGGATGTATTGCCAAACTGCAAATGGCACGTCTGTAGAAATGATCAGAAGTGGACACCGTGCTGTCACTGAAAACAGGTATGTGAAGCTTTAGTTAGCTGAAGTCCTGAGTTAATGGCTTCTTAGACTTACTGTTGAGCAGCCTCTGCTGAGGCCCCAGTGGATGTTCCCTGGGATATGGCTTTGTCACTAGTTCATGGCAAAATGGGTGCAGGCAGTGTTTCTTGCACTTGGTTCAATTCAGTCTTTGGTGATTTTAAGGGTACTTACGCAGTCTAGTGGAGATGCATGTTAACACCCCATCCAGCCCTACTAGGGTGTTCTCTGGTGAGGCAGTGCTGACATCTCCAAACAGCTAAGTGTTTGCCTAGCTGCTGTAGGGGACTGGTGCTGCCACGCTGTCAGTCAAGGGGGTGCTGACTGCTGAAGTAAATGCTGTCCATCTAATTAGTGTGTGTAGCAGCAGCAGGTTTTAATTATATGGTTAAATACACAGAAATACAGGATTGTCATATGGGATCAGTCTATTGGCCCTTTGTGGCTGACATCCTGCCTCCAGCAGTAGCCAGTGCTGGATATATTAGTGCATAACATATTTCTTTTTGCCCTCAGAGTAATATATGCAGAAAAATTTCCTCTCCTGCTTTGTTGAAGTCAGTTTGTGTCCAGAAGAGTAATTCCTCTTCTGTGTATCCTTTCACTCTGCTGTGGTTCAGGTTAACCCAGGGACTTTATGTTTTCTAGGCAAAGTATGTGAGATGAATGAGCTCTTTTAGTTTTTCCCTGGCTTTAACAGGAGACTTGGTCTCTGCAGAATTTCCTGAAGTTTGTGGTTTGTCCAGATCTTTCAGTGCTTTCTTGTGCCTAGTGGAAATTAATTTGGTAGGTGACCAAGTGGCAGGCTTCCAGAGTATTCATGTTCCTGTTAGTCTTTCCTTTTCACCTTTTCTTGTGAATATTTCTCATGCAAATCCATCTTGCAATTTCATTAATAATTTGAAGTTGGTTTAAGTTAGGGTTTTTATTATTATTTTTGCTTTCTATTTAATTAGGCATTGACTGCTGGCAGCTAATTATACAGTTCTGATCCAAAGATGTGTAAAATTGTAAACTAACTAAAATTGTATTTTGGTTCACATGGGATGTCCTGTGTGGTCGGTATCTCAGTTTGAGCAGGTGAGTGTGAAAAGGATGAAGAGGACAAGGCATTCTTTGATTGGCAATATCCATGCAGGGGATGCTCTGCCATGTGGATGGTGTGTGATGGGAAGTTACTGTTCCTTTAGCATTGTGACTATTCTGCCTTCCTGTTGTACAGGAAGAAAGGTGTGAAGCAGCTATTGCCATGTGATGTTGGAGGATCCCAGCCACTGAAGTCTGATTTTTCTCCAACTCTGTCTTCTGCTGTATGGAAGGCTTACTCATTCAGCTATGTTGGTGTTAGCAGTGATGGTAAACTCACTCACCAAGAGTCAAGAGGTCTCAAAATTTCATTCACAGAGGTCACTAAGAGTGTGAATACCAATCTGCATAACGAATTTTAAGCTGTGGCCATCTGGGAGCCTCAGACCAAGGCTCTGTGGAGTCAGAATGACTCATCGACTGAGCCCGGGCAACCTTTGGTACAGATGCAGCTGTGGTCAGCAAAGGAATATTGCTTCTGCAATTGTTTCTGATATCTCTCGAAGAGAAAACAGTGGCACCTGCAAAAGCTAGTCTTCTGCAAATTTAAGTGGCACAAGGGTTTTTCCAGAATATCCTAAAGCATCCATGGCCCTAGCAGTTTGTGTTTCTCAAGTTATAGACCCATAACACATTTATCTTGAAGCAGAGTGGGGGTGGGGTGTGTCATACACCAGTGGTTGAAATGCAGATCATAAAAAGGGTCAGTTACTGAATGTCTCTGGAAACTGAGATGCTGTTGCTTCTTTGGATGCTTACAAAGAAAATTCAGGAAGATTCCTGGGAAACTGGGTTCCTGCAAGATGCAAATTCCAGTCAGTCAGTGAATGTGTATCAGAGTATGTCATAATCTGGGCTAAACAAGTGTGGGTGTTATCTTATTTTTCATTGTGAATACTGATAAAGGATTTAGAGATCCCACTAGACTGAGAGATAAGCCTAACAGGAATTTTCCTGATTACTTGTTACTCTTTTGACACTAACTAAATTGGAAGGGGGAGGGTGGAAAGACATGGCTCTAATGTTTTTTTCAGGAGAAGGGCCAGGATAAAGAGTGAAGTATAATAAAAAACACAAACAAATACAGTCAGTATGCTGCTTCTTCAGCTGCCACGTCAGCCCAGCTGTAAATGCCCAGTATAGGAACAAGCCAAACCAACAGTGCCGAAAGCTCCAGGAAATGCATAATGCTGACACAACAGTAACTTGAGTTCCCAACTGATTTCAATCACTAGATAAATATCAGTTTCAACCCTAAATGATATTCTCAAGTAATTGTCCAATGCCCAGTTGGGTTGGGTCGGTGTTCCTCTGGAACCAGCTCAGGCCAACTTTAACTGCTTGGGAGTGCGTGGCCAAGAGTAGACTTATGTGCTGGAGCCTGAAATGCCATTAAACAGGCTGTAGTCAAGAGGACAGAATGCCTTGTGTGTTTAGTCTAATACACCATGGGACTTGTTTGCTACAGTTACAGTATTAAAGCTGTAATTATAGCCAGTGAACCACAGATGTACTGTAGCCATAGGGTTTAAACAGGGTGTTACTGCAGTAGAAACCACCCCCAGAAGGTTGTAAGTTCAAAGGGTCATTTTTCCCTCTCTGTTTAATCAGATACTCAAGCCTCCAGACTTCTTAGTAATCATCATGAAGTATTTAACATCTCAACCTGTTTTATGCAGTCCCCTTAGTTTCATTTTAGTTTTTTTGTTTCTGTTTCAGATGAAAGAGTATAGCTTAATGCTTGCATATGACTTTGTAGTCAGTATTTAGCATGAAGTGCAAATGGAATACCATTTTACGATGTGGTGGTTAGATAGAGGTATGCCACCCTGCTGCAACACTGAGCCGCAGTTCTCAGCAAATAATGATGTAGATGCTTTATACTTGAGTAGAGATTGAAAATCACAGCAGAAAACATGGATTTTGGTGCAGGAAAGAACAAAAATAATCCATTTGAGACAGTGCAAGTACAGCATATTTGGAGATGGTATTAAAATATGCTTTTTTATAATGTTAAAGAGATGTGGGGTTTCGACACTGTCAGTGCCATTGCACGGTGGCAGTCTGTATGGAAATGATCTGAACATGAAAACACGCCTTTTGCTAGCAGGTATAGGTGTCAAGTCTCAATTTGAAGTGACCGATGAAAAATGTCAAAATTCATATTCTTTTTGCTCCCTGTGCTTGACAGACAAAGCTTCATATTGAACCTAAAAGAGATGATAGGTGAATATTGACTTTCCATTTTAGCACTGAGCACAACCATATTTTTTTTCTGATTAAGCAGGACTGTAATGGTTACCATGTAGGAAAATATAGGTAATATTAAACTGAAATATGTCTGTCTAGGGATCCGTTCATTTCCCCAAAATAGCCAGTTTCTATTTATATATGAATGTCTGTCTGTTTATATATATTTAAATGCCCCATTTGCTACACTGGTTTTAGCTTCTTGTTAGCATCACTTCTTGTTAGCATGATGTTCTACAGCACAAGGCAGTTGGAAAAGTGAAACATGTGTTCAAGAATTTATGCAGTGTCTTTACTTTCTTTCATTAAGAGAACTAACAATAATAGGTGCATATTATAAGTTAGCAGTGTTAAGCAGTATGTTATAGCCATGTCTGACAGACATGTTTTTTAAATTCATATTTTATATTGGTGAAACTGTAGCTTTTTTATCAACATGACATTTTTCAAATACAATATTTATAACTCTTCTTCCATACAGAGGAAACTTAGTCATCTAAAAACATGACATGTTTTAAATCCACTTGTCTCCTTTTCAATAAGAAAGTATTTCCAATTATTTCCCCAGCAAAATATGTAAGTCAGCATGTTCTGTATTCCAGGCCTTCTGTTAATTGACAAGGGGAAAATTTCTCACCTCACCTCAATAACCCATCATATTTTAACATGGCTGAAACCTTCTCTGTGGGTATGTACATCCCTCTCGCTGCCCTTAGCATCTTCTTTTGGGCTGTGTGTACCCTTATTTTGTATGTGCTGTCTTTGCTAGTGCCAGTGGGAGTTGTTCACATCCTACCGTTTTCCCAGAGGAATATCCTTGCCTAAACTGTCTGAACTGTGATCTCTGTGGTCCTCAGAGACAGCTAAAAATGCAAAATCTTTTCTTACATACATACACCCCAGGTAGATCATGTGACAAAGAGCTCCAGAGTCTAGTTACACTTTATGTGAAATGAATATATACGTGGCTTGAAAAGACATCTCTGATACTAAATAAATAAACAAATAGTTAATTAATACATCTGAATGTCCTGCCCTTAAAGAAAAACACCCCACATACAGTACTATCTTATTGTAGTATACAATCAACAATAGAATATACAGGAGATACTCAGTAACATAAACGCCAGTCTGGATCAAGTCTGATATCCATCCAGTGTGGTACTTTTATTTTCAACAACATCTAGAATGAGGTATTTCAGAGAAAGGTTTCAGCAACTCAGAGCAGGCAGAGGTGGATAATTCCTCCCTCTTTTCATCACACTCAGAAAAGATCTCTCTTAGTAAATTGAGATTGCTTTAAATCCTGAAGCATAAGGTTTCATTTTTGTTCCCATACTCTTCCTTTTAGCATTAACTATTACAACCCTGGATATTACTACTGTTTCAGTACATGCCTACGCTCTCATAAGACCATAACCCCAGCAACATCCTGTCATAATGAGCTCCAAGGTCCAATTACACCTTGTTTGAAAAAAAGTATTTCCTCCTTTCAAGTTTGAATTTGCTGCTGTTCAGTTGCACAGACTATTCTCTTGTTCTTGTACAGCACAACAGGAATTTCAAGCTGCAGCTTAGCAGCTCTGTGTTGTAGACACACCAGTACCTGAAACATGCCCTCAGGAGCAGCTGGCCCTCCAAATACTACAAGCTTTTCTCGTATTCACCAGTGGATCAAATCCACGTAGATAAAAGTAGCAAGAGACAAAACCCACCACTCATAATGAGAGAATAAGAATGATGATGCCCAGCAGGGAGTATTCACCAGGTCAGTGGTTAGTTAGGTGAAGGTACTCTCCTAACGTTTCCCTGGGTGCTCCTGGGAAAGATTTCAAGGGATGCTGTGTTCATCAGTCTTTGAGCCAGCCCCTTTGAAGACCCAGGCTGCAGCCTGATCACTGAACACAGCATCTGTCTTACCCAGCTTGCTATGAAGTGCCTTGTTCATGTTAGTCGCTGGGGTTGCCTGTAGAGTCAGGGACATGTCTAGAGAGCAGCAACATAACAACCTAAGGTGGGGTGAGCTGCCTTCAGGAGATGCCTATTTCAGCCTTTTGACCACATGGAGAGCTCAGATAGCTTGCTTAAACTGGACTAAATTTAGGTAGAAGCAGACCCACCCTGTATTGGCAGGCAGCAACTGTGGAGAACATGGCCAAGGTCATTGGCCCACCAACACAATCATGTATCATCACACGTTGTCTGGCAGGCTCCACAGCAGGCGAAGTGTTTGAAAGATGCTTTGGGAAAGAGAAAGAACATATCCATGCAGCTGACTACTTGCTTAATAATCATTTTGCAGTGGTCAAAGTTTTCTTCCACATTTAGATGATGCAAGTGATGCTAGACAGCCTCCTGATTACTTCCTATTTCATACAATTGCAGGTTGTAACAACATTTCTCTTTTGCTGTGCTTATGTTTCATCAAACTTTCCAAAAATACTAGGTCATAAGACAGAAATAACTCCACACATTTTAGACAGTTATTAACATATAATTCTGAATCTATTTTAGAAGAACATGTTTGTTTGTGTGTGTTTGATGATGATCTGATGTCATAATTAGATTTTTTTCTCTACATTGGCATGTTTTTAAAAGTCCTAAAGGGGAATTTTGTGACTGTGTATTACAGAATTTTGCTCAGTGATTACACAAAAAGTTACTTGAAAAAAATTGGTAAAGAAACAGTAGAAGGTACAAACAAAGCAGACCCCACACAGCTTCTCATTTTTGTGTGGTTCAGGCAATCTGTTAATTAGAATGGAAAAGGTATAAGCACGCAGACAGGTTGGTAGACTGTCACATTATCCTAAAGGAGGTAAGTAAATAAAATGGACCCATGCAATATTATCACTGCACTTAGAAGAAAAGAAGGAAATTAGTGAGCAGGAACTAGCAAAAAAAAGACAGTGGCTTTGGTGGTTGTATAGCTTTATAGATTGATTGTCTGTGTTATACCCTTTTGGTTCTGCTTTGGAGAATGATATTTTTGCACATTGTATTCTCTGCAGTTCTGAACTAAATGTAAAATCTTCCTTTCAGCTGTTCTGTACTTCTTATTTTACCAGAAAGTTACACACTTCTGGGTGTGAAAAAGATATTGCTAAATTAATGAAGCTAATTTTTCTCTAGATGTACAAACTGAACACATTTGATCCTTACCATATTATCCCTACCTTTTGTGACGCAGCTGACCGTGACGATAGCATCGATAGGCAGCCCTTTACAA
>JANZLP010000064.1:19938467-19948707 GCA_026930925.1 Chelictinia riocourii | reverse complement strand
AAGACAATATGCAATGGAAATGGAATATAATTTAGTCTGGAAAATTGAATGCTGTCATGTCAACATCCTGATGATTTAGACATGCTTGAATGCATGTGCACACAATTTATATTAGTTCCAATGTAAAGGGTGCTGTTTCATGTAAAGAAGCCTGGCCTAGAGCTTAAAAAAACAGGTTCTATAATTCTGAATTTAACTAACAGTGGCCTGTTGGTTATCCTTAGGAAACAGTCTGATGCCTTCTGTTTTCTATCTGCCTAATATGAAGATGATACTGCTCTCTTTTATGCTGCTTTAACATCTACGGATGAAGTTAACGAGGGATGAGAAGTAGAAAAAAAACCTATTAAGAGTCATTACATTAGCATCTCAAGCTTCCTTAACAGCTTAGCTTTACCAAATTAGGAAAATAAGTAACAACTGGCTAGACTGCTCTTTGATAGTCCTCACAAGCTATACTGTGAAAAGACAGTGTGATTTCCCCTAAAATTTCTCTTCACCTCACAAAGCACCACAAACATATATTACGTCTATACCGCCTAGGCTTTCACATCTAACTTGGCCAAACATGCAAAAAACCATCCTTGTGTTCTGCAGACTGGAATGCCACCAAATTTATGGCTGGCAGACAGCACTGAATTTATCCCGTGACAAAATGTGGGTTTGAATAAACCTTTATCCTGAGTTCAGATGTATATCTCATGAAGTATGGATTCAATGAATGGGACCTGTTTTCAGGACTGGCCAGAAGTAGAAATATGAAATGTGGTTTAGGGTATCTCTGCTCTCCCTTGATCTTAGTGCCAGTTTGGCTGCTAACGTATATCAAAACAGCTTCAACAAATGCTTAGTTATATATAGCCCCAGAGGAGGTATATAAACCACTGGGGATATTCATTATTCTGAAACAATCTAACTCTGCCTCCAGCAATGTGCTCTACATTAGACAGTGTATGGGAATCGTCTGGCCAAACATAGCTGCTTGCAGGAGTCATTTAGATCTTGTTTATAGTCAATGGAGTGAAGCAGGTACTTGTAGGGCATGGCTCAGCTCACTCTGAAGAAGACATCTAAGACAGATCAGATAAAATGCACCCTAGAAGTGCCAGAACATGCTTCCAAGCTGAATCTGTGTAGACAAGAATTTAATTTAGGACAAGAGGATGGTAGAGAGAGAAGGCAGCTCTAGGATGCAATATATCTGGCTACTTTTACATGTCTGTTTTAGGATAAAAGTTGAATCCTTCCTGGAGATCCTCACTTTTCTCCTTTAACTAAGAAGAGATCCTGGGATGGCAATCTTGGGTAATAATATCCATCTGTGGAATTCTAAGGTGATAGGATGAATCCCACTCTGGGACACGTTAGGCCGAATTTGGCCAAATCTGCAGGCTTTATAGAGCTCTAAATTGACCAAACTGATCATGGAAGTTTTATTGGAACAAATGGGCTGTATTGGTAATTAAAAATCAAGAAATAATAAAAATAATAATATTATTTTAGAGTACTTCTAAGTGTTGTCTAATTAGGTATCTCTTATTGAAGTTTTGGTTGCACCCAGCTGTGAAATGTGTTTATTCCTTCTTATGCAACTTCTGTGTTCTATTACATAATAAGGGTCATACTCAGATCCTCTAGTTACTTCACACTGCAGCCTAAAATTTCTTTGCAATGGAACCTAATCAAAGGATTTCATCTAGGTCATACCCCAAAAGCATTATGGTTGCATCTAGGCGAGTGCAGCACCTTAGTAAGATATGTTATTACCAAAAAAACTGCATACACTTCAGTGGACAAACAACAAGGGAAGCTGCTGTGTCTTTCCATACCACGCTGACCTTCTCAATCGGGAGCATAAATACCTACTTAACTTCTAGGCCATATTCATTTACATGGTAATTTAATACATGTATTCATGGCAAGGGGTTTTGTCATCCCTTGCCAAAACAAACTGTACTAGCAACATACTCTAGTCTTGCCAGGTTCAGCAATTCAGTACAACAGAAATTCAGCATTTCCATGCAGGGTTATTACACACTCTTGGAACAGGACGCAAATTATCCTGCCCAGCAGCTCATGTTGTCATACAGGACAAACCATCCCCAACCCCCTCCTTCTGTAGCATTCATGCTGGTTTTATCCTCGTCAAAGTGCACAGCCTGGCTAAAAGGCAGATTTTAACATCCCTTTTCAGTTTTCTTTTCAACTCATCTCAATTTCCCATAGGGGCTTTTTTCTATTTTGGTTTAAATAGAAATTTATCTCCGTAACAGTCAGTGTTAGTTTACTGCTAAACTTCAAATACAGCAGGAAGAGCAGACCACACCAGCATTTTAAGGTATTGGAATTTTTCAGTTGTGCGTACAAAACTCGACTACTGTGAGTAGCTGCAGTACGAGATGAAATTGCTTACCTGATCAACTCTATCAGTTTGTACTCCAAACTTGCCACCAAACCCTTTCACCGAATCCACTTGGGAGCAATGCTTAGAAAGTTTGGATTGATATTCATGTCCAACAGCTGACTAAAAGAAATTGGAAAATTCAGAAACAGCCAGCAGTTCTATACAGTTCTGCATATAAGAGACAACGCCATTGTTTTATAGTGCTGTCAAAATAATTTAATTGGTGGAGGAAAATACTAAAGATAAAATATATTTGCCATTAACTCTGGGAAATATTTTTTGTCTTTTTACAAAAGCATGTATAATAACTTCAATGGGACTGAAAAGTGAGGGGCAGACAGAAGTCTTCTATCGAATCAGGGATAGAGTGCACCTGCCTACCATTTTATTTGGCCTGTGTATAGATAGAGGGCTTTGGACCAGGTTGCCATTAATCTCTCATCTTTCATTATTATTCAGTAATTCAATCCACAAAATACTTTTAAGTGGTATATTATGACCCTTTGATTTCTAAATTATTTTCCTCACAGATCTTTTTCTCCCTGTGTGTTTATTGCATTCCTGTGCACATGGGAAGTCTGGGTCTGCTAGCAAGGCCAGAGCAAAATTTAACGAACAGAAAACAGTTCACCCTCACTTTTGAATTGTAAAGTACTTCTAAAGGGAGGCTGGGCCTTTTTAAGCATCAAAGGAGGACTGAGTGTGAACAGACTTTGCAGGGCTGAGTCCTTCAGAAGCAGGGCTGGCTTTGTGCCTGAATTTACACTCACTGAAATTATGAGAGGTGTGTGAAATAGAGCCATGCTTGTGGTGTGTAAAATAGGCCTCTGAATGGAAAAGAAGTGTAGAAGGAGGTTCTAGATGTGTTTCATTATTGTAGGCTCTGGAAGAATTACAGAAGTAAAAGAACAGCCCTCTCCACTCTTCTCCTACTAGATACAGATAACTGCAACTCCAGTGAGAAGACATTGGTCTTAGGCTATCTAAAAGGACAAGACAGAGACCTCAGCTACAAACACTGTGAGGGTAGTTGTTTGTTCAGAAATGCATTTAGCATTTTATTAGTATGTGCTGGCAATAGGAATGTTCAAATAAAAAAATCCCACAGATTCATCTTCTGTCCAAATTCAAACAACTTGTATATTTGAAGACCCAGTTAACTTCATTTTTAGTCAATTTTCACAGAATCACAGAATGGTCAGGGCTGGACCTCTGGAAGTCATCTCCTCATAATTTTTCTCTATTACCCTTTGGGCTTGAGCGAACCCCTGGGAAAAAAAAAAAGTGAGCAAGTTGCAAAGTACTGTCTCTGACCTGGATGAAACCTGAATGATGTGGAGATTTGAGAGTGAAAAGATTTTCTTGTGAAATTTCCAGTGTGCTTTCAGAAAAAAAAATAGATGTTGGAATGAAGTCCTCCAAACTTTGGAGAGACATCTGAACTCTGGGATAGTCACCAAAACCAGACTTAAAAAAATAAAAAAGAGCATTAAAATGCAGTGAATGTTTAGGAAAGTGGCGAGATTGACATCTGTGGAGATCAAACATCTCTGCTTAAGAACGGAGCTGTTGGCAGCATGGGTTCAGTCAGGGCTGGTATGAGGTAGTACTTTTCCTCAAGTGAACTGTGTATGTGCCCTGTGTCCACAACCTTTTCATTCTTCCATTCTGCTGAAGGATCACTCCAAAAAGGTCTCAATATTCCCAGTTTAGAGTGTTAGAAATGCCTAGCTAGTGGATTTTATCGTTTACATCAGTGGAAATTGTGATTTTGTTATCAATTTCCATTCCCCTTACTCATGTCTTTGCCAAAATAGGTGATTAAGTATTACTTTGGTGCCATTCCTCCAAGAAGTCAACTGGTACAATACACATGATGGCTGGGTAGTTTCACCTCTCAGTCTGACCTCCAGTGATCTACACTCGTGGCTTCTTCTCCCCATATATGTGGGTGGCTCTTGGAGCCATCTACCCCCAAAATCACAGTTCCTACCACCCAAAGTGCTTCATAGATGCACCTAAACTTTTGTAGAGAAGGCTTGCTTCTAAAAATAAAAGGCTAATTCAAGATCTTGTCCTTTTTCTGAGACAGCCAACCCGTGTGTCAGCTACTGGAAACACCTGCCCCTTAGGTTGGAGAGAGAGACTCAGCTCTTCACCCCATTTCATTGCAATCCTCTACCGGAAATAGATTATGGACCACTTTAATAATTCCTTTCTTTTGTTTGTTTGTTTTTAGTTAATAGGTAAAACCAGAAACATTTTAAACCAAATTCAAAGTGCACGTGGTCATCTCTATTTCCCCATTCAGGAGAAAAGGGGTAAAATCTGTTTCGAGTTTAGGTATCAATCTAGAAGTAAATTGAATTAAATACGAAAATGTTTGAAAGCCGAGTTGTATTTCATTCCAACTGCACTGCTGATTTAAATGGGGTGGTGGAAAGGGGAAAGGGCTTAAATATTCAGCATTTTTATGATTAAGTACCCCTTGTGCCCCCACCACACCTCCTCTGAAAACAAAACACAAAGCATGTTTGGAACAGCTCGTTACTGCTATGCTTCAAGGCCCCAATACCTGTGCTATTAAAGCATAGCCCAAAGCAAGGTGAAGTGCTGAGCTGCACCAGTGCATGTTAGCACCATCTGTTTGAATGTGCATGTGTATGCTTGCACATGTACATTAGACCTTGTACAAACATATCACAAGAGCCAGAGCCTGTGTTTTATATGTGTTACAGTGGACTTCCAAGGCAAATGAAGGAAAAGAAAAAAATGTTTCCTGAATTAAAAAGTGTGTTAGTGGAAGCAAATGCCATTTGAAGGATCAGTGGGCAGAAGGAAAATAATCCTAGAGTTTTTCAGGGTCAAGCAAAGAAAGCAAGTCTGGCCTTTAATTCTGAATTCCATAAGCAGGACAGGGAGGGAAGTGTATCTCTGGTATTTATTTCATGTAAGGATTTTGTACTATACAAGTGGTCTGTGTCACTAATCTGTATAGAATATTCTTTGGTCCTTACGGTGTTAGGCAGGCTCAGCAGGGTGACTGATACACCAGTTCAAATGAGAAAAATGACATACATAGACATGAAGGCTGCTATTCACCAACATGTAACAAAAAGAAATAGTATGAATAAGTATGTTCCTATTCAGCATACCCAGGAACTTTTGCATTAACAGGAAAGCTGCCATCATTCTAGTGTAGTCTTCAGGCAGTGGTACTGGTTCAAAACCCAGCAGATCTTACTCACATTCCTAGTGCTAAAACTTGGATTTGGTCACTTAGACAGCCTTTTGTGTAAGGTATTAGATCAAAATGCAGAGCCCTGGTTTCAATTCTCGGCTCTGACACTTGGGTTATGACTTTCTGTTGTCATGAGGGTTCACAGTTTGAGCCTCTGCTCAAGACTGAATGCCTTGATACTCCTTATTGCCTGACTGTTGTTGACTTGCAGTCTGGCGCAACTGGGAGCCAGCTGTGGAGAAACTCAGTTGGATGGGAACACAGCAAGGCACTGATCTGAGCTCAAGTCTCACCTCCACAAGCGGGATGGGTGTAACTGGTTGAAGCCACATGGCACGGGGAATTTGAGCAGACATCCAGACATGGCTAAAAAGGGAAGGGTCAACACATCCTGAACTGGGAATTTGTGAAGTGGGAAATGATGAACAGACAGGACAGACAAAGCATTAGGCCAAACGCTGAGGCATGGACTGACTTGTATGAAGGTCCAGCTGAAGGTAACACAGAGGGCCTGTGAGTACTGCTGCAGCAAACACTACAGGAGGGAGCTGGGGTAGTAGTAATATTTATATGCCGTTGATGAAGCTTAATCTCCTTAATATTTATAAAGACCTCTGGAGTGCACTGTCTGCTAGGTTAACCTGCACTAATTTTGCATCCTTTTATATGGGAAGACATGTATTTTTAACATTAATTCTGCTGTATGTTTAAATGAGACATGCTTTACAATGTAATTAAGAAACCCTTCTTTTCGCACAATTGTCAGCTTGCACTTTTCCCACTTTGCTAATGCCTTCAATGCACAAAAGCCATGAAGAAAATCTTTCCGTGACATGATGGCATTACCAGCTCTTTTCAAGTGGGAGGACTGTACTCCTACACAGCAGATTTTCCCTGTGTTGTGGTATTCATGCAGCAAAGAGCTGTACTTCTGAAGGGTTTCTTGTTTAAGCTCTTTCATGCTTCTTGCCTTGGAGACTTCTTTTAGACTTGTAGCCAAAAGGAGGTCAGGAAGTGCTCTGTGCTGCAGCTTCTTTTTTAAATATGAAAAAGAGAAACACAGTAAAACACCTGAGGTAGAGAAAAGCAGTAATAGCACAGTGGAAACTGTAGAGGTAAAATCATTTACTCCTATTAAGTTAGTGGTCTCTGAAAGCACTTGGTTCTATAACTTACATTCGTTTGAATATATGTGTAGGTATCTTGGAAATGCAGAGTTGTTTGGGGTGGTTTTGGTAAAGGGAGGAACACATATGCAGGTGTTAATAGTTAAACCTTTTATTTTTTAACAAGTCTGGGGGAGAGAGAGAGAGAAACGCATTGAATTGCCATCGAAAGGAACATGCATAATTCCTAGAAATGCTTTGTGTCAACTTCAAAGGTCCTACTGGGAATGCAGTTTATTCTCTGATCGACATGTTTCCTTTGCAAAAGGCAGCAACTGATGTCTTTTTTTTTTTGGTAATTCCCCAGCAGCAGTCAGTACCTATGTTTTATTTGTCTGAAATTCCTGTAGGTTCAATCAGCTGAAACAGTAAGGGACAGGGCAAGTTCACATGTTGCTCTAATAGGACCTTGAAACAAAATGTAGCCTCACTGATGTAACTGGAGGTTTTTGCTTCAGATCTCTGCTGTCCTGTGAAGGATGAGATGAAGCGGGAAAGAAGGAAATAACCTTTCTGGTGGAAAACACCATGGGAAGCAGAGAAACCACGACAACATTCCTCTAAAGCCCCATCGCAGAGTTGTGGCTAAATCTGAATAAAGTTCTTTCTCCCCCCACTGCCTTTACAAGAGTATAAAAATGGCATTTCTGGAACTTTGCTGGTGTTGGACTTGAGAAACAAACAAACAAACAAACAAAACCCCTGCAATAGTTAAGCACTGCTACTTAACAGAGCTTTAAATGCTAACCAGCGTCTAGTATAAAGGTATCAAATTTAAAACCATATTTTCTGACCACTGTTAAGTCTAAGGCTTAACCTCAACCAGTGATTTTTTTGCTTAAGCCTTAATGTGTTTATGGCATACTGCTTGTGGTGGCAATCCTACTTTCAGTAGCAGTATCTGTCCTTCAAAGCCAGGTCTGTCTTCTCCTTTCACTGAACTCAGCACTCTCTTGAAAAAATTCTGTGGATTAAAAAAAAAAAAAAAAAGAAAGAAAAAAAGAACTTGTTTTAAAAATAGCTAAGAAACAAACATATTTCTGAAATAATTTAAATTTTTTAAAAGAAGACTATATCTAATATATCTTTTTTGTATTTATCCTTACATTATATACACACCGGTGTCATCACTCCATGGCCTTTGCTGAACCAGGCAGGCTGCAAAGCCTAAAGCTGTTATCCAGTTTCTCTTTGATGAACACTCAGTGCCTGTTTTTGGAATTTTGTTTAGTGTTTTCATTGAGGGAAGTGCTGGCACCATCTGCTGGGATTTTTGTCACTGCCACTGGTAATGTTAGGATTTCAGGCCTTGCACTTACAAACATACCAAATATTCCCAGTTTAACCCGTATGGCTACCCTTTTTTTTTTTTTTATTCAGGACTTCAACACCTCAGTTGGGCTTAGATTTGAATTCCACAGGCCGCAGCAATTCCCTGCAGCTCTGAGCCCTGCCCGAGTTGAAGGCAGCTCCCTTACCAGGGATGGGACACTCGGGGAGCAGCTCCGTGCGCCGTCCTGGCTCAAAACCACTCCTGCTGGTTTTCCACTTCTTTCCTCACCTAACGAAGTATTAACGAAGGTATTTTGTGGTAGGACAAGGGGTGATGGTTTTAAACTAAAAGAGGGCAGATTCAGACTAGATGTAAGGAAGAAATGTTTTACCATGAGGGTGGTGAAACACTGGAACAGATTGCCCAGAGAGGTGGTAGTTGCCCCATCCCTGGAAACATTCAAGGCCAGGTTGGATGGGGCTCTGAGCAGCCTGATCTAGTTGGAGATGTACCTGCTTGTGGCAGGGGGGGTTGGACTAGATGACCTTGAAAGGTCCCTTCCAACCCAAACCATTCTATGATTCTGCTCTCAAGGAGCTGATTTGTAGTAATCTGCCATTCACTCGCTTGCTCCTCTTCATTTTGTTTTTGTCTTCCCATCAACTAGCTTAAGAGGTCAAGGTCCATGTAATCCCCACTTTTTCATACACACGTTTGTTCAAAAACCAACAGTAAGTGGTAAATAACAGTATAAAAGCAATAAGAAGCTGAATTTCATAGGAATGACAAGATTGTCCTTAATTGTAATGACTACCTGTTCCATGTAAAATGGATCCATCCTTCTGGATGCTGGGTCTAGAACCACAAGCCTTCCACCTCTACTCTGAGCTTTTCTATCTGTGAACTTTTGTGTTAAAGTTGGTTCTCTTATGTGGGGTTGTGGGAAGTGGGGTGGTGCTGCTGCTGCTGCTTGTAGGGATCTGAGCAGAATAAATATTGTTCCTGAAAGTCTTCATTAGCATTGGGTAGTCAGGAATAGCACCACATCAAGTATAATGAGGCATCTGAGCTTTTGCATGTGTTGTGGGTAAATCACAAGCTGGATAATTTGCCCGTGGCTAACGGGAATTTATGCAGTTCTGATGCATTTTCCCTATAAGAAGTATGATACATGAGTGTGGAATGCTTGTATTTGAGTTAACAGGGAGGTATTGTTTGCATTTACATGCAGTAAGTCCAGTGACACTAATGCTTTAAATTCCTTTGGAAAAGCTAAATTGGCTTTCAGGACTAGATAGCTGTGGATTAGTTAAGTCAGTTAATGGGAACTAGATAGTAGGCAGTGACTTTGTCATCACTTCTGGCTGTGTTTTGACTGTTTATAAACATATTTTGTTTATACTGAAAATGGGAGGAAATGCTTTTGCATACTTCAGGAACATGGACTTGATAGCATAGTGTTAATGAGGTCCAACTTGCCTGAGCGAGATACACGCTATGCTGCTTTTTGTGGTCAAGAGGAGCAACATAAGGCAAAGAGCAAAGATCCAGGAATGGTTTACAGGTAGAAATGAGATTCCCAGGGATCACACCATTAATTGTGAACAGGACTGGGCTGGTGTATAGCTATGCCAGGGCTAACTTAGTAGTGGCCACACGAGCTGATTCTGCTGGCTTATTTATTCTCCTAGTCAGCAACTCAAATGGGTTAACTGCATCTTTATTGTAGGATAGACAGTAGAATATACTGATGCAGCCTCAGCAGTGAAGAGACACCCAGGTTGCTTGTCTTTGCTTTCCAACTATATGCCAGCCAAATTCCAGAGGGATGGTTTGCTAGCATTCAAAATTGTTAAAGGTGGTGTTTGGTTAGAGAGGTTTTTGCCGGACTAAAACTATGGTAGTTTAACCTTCTCAGGCTCCTCTCATACTTAACACGTATTTCTGCCCCTCTTCAGAGGGCCCCCACGTCCACGCCCTGCCCCAGTGGCTGGAGAGGCTGAAAACAAAGAGAACCATCATGAGGCCAATGCTATGAGTCAGCAGCCACTTCGCCGTGGGTATAGGCGTCCATACAACTACCGGCGTCGACCTCGTCCACCCAATGCTCCAGCTCAGGATGGGAAAGAGGTAAGCATGCTCCTGGCAAAACATGG
>JANZLP010000064.1:19418110-19428877 GCA_026930925.1 Chelictinia riocourii | reverse complement strand
GGCATGACATCCCATGGTATGGAATATCCCTCTGGCCAGTTCAGGTCAGCTGCCCTGGCTGTGTCCCCTCGCAACAATTTGTGCCCCTCCAGCCTTCTCGCTGGCTGGGAATGAGAAGCTGAAAAATCCTTGACTTCAGTCTAAACATTACTTAGTAGCAACCAAAAACATCAGAGTGTTATCAACATTCATCTGGTACTGAACTCAATACACAGCACCGTACCAGCTACTAGAAGGACAATTAACTCCATCCCAGGTGAAACCAGGACAGAGATGCAAACAGCCAGAGAAAGAAATGGGACTATTGCCTCAAGAAGCCCATGCAAATTTGTACAAACACCAAGCAAAGCTGCCTGGAGTGCACGGAGAGTCCCTCCAACATGTAGTAAGCTACTTTCCCGGCTGCTAGCTCGTTTAATTCTCTTGCCCATGTTTTTTTAAGTGTTCTTCCAAATGTCTTCCTCATTTTTCCTCATGGCCTGTCACCATAGAAAGGTAATGAGGTGCAGGGTCTCCAAAGTGAACAGGCTGATTTGTGCTGATTCACAGCTGTCAACGATTGTGTTTTCCTTTTCTGTTTGACTTCAATTTTCAGCCTGTAGCTGTTAAAACAGTCCACAGGAGCTGACAATTGTACACTGCTCTGTTAACAGGGGGCAAGCGGTAAGAGGAAGGCATCCACTTTTGTACTTCCAAGACTGAAAGGCACATTGATAAACACACAAGGCACTGCTACTCACAGAACCCAGTTACAAATGAACTTTAAATCTCTTTGCTGTCTTACTTTTTCTATAAGTGTTAAGGAGGTAGCACTGTGAGGGCTAGACTATGCAGAGACACTTGGAAGAGTTATGGCCTGCTAATAGCCCATTTAACAGGTTAAACAAGCATAAATAAATGTAGGATTGTGTGTTTCACAAGATTTAATTTTAAGCTAGCTTCTGTACTCATCGATTTTCCCCTTTCCTTTCCTTGAACAGCACCCATAAAGGGAAACTCTATAGGCTCACCTTCTTCACACCCTCTTAATGAATACATATGGACAGTTAACTGCTGTGGGCCTCTACATTTTTGGCTTTAAGGGAAAGCAGGACCACTTATATGAAAGTCAGTTAATCAAATACTTTTTTTGCAAGAAGCTGAACCTCAGATTTTGACTTCATAATCTTGTATTTAGTAGCATCTTTATCAATCTTCATGTTGTTGTAGCTGTCTTTTCATAATGCCAAGAGCTTTGGCTGTTTTAACGCTGAAGCTGACTGTATCTATAACCATACATCTTCTAATTGATATTCTGCTGTTTATGCAGCTCGCTCCTGGGGAATACAATGAGCAGAAAATTTCTGCTGAAATACTTTTATTTCTGTGCCTCAAAGCTGCTAATGTCAAACTGCATTTTTTGAAGGATATGATTTGGAAAATGTATGTAATCATAGTGTTTGATAAAATGTTTGAATTTATAGGTTTTTAAAGGTCATTTCCAGAAGTAATGTTAACAAGCTATTTCTAATGAAATGTTCATTATACTAAAATTAAGTTAGAAGTGATACTAGAAGTAGAGTTACTGGGGGTGTTGGTTTTTAGGCTTAGTGATATGTGGGGAGCTTGGGTCCTGTTAATATGCTGCTTTTTTGTTGTTTCAGGAATATTAGTGAGAGACAGAGCAGACTGAGGTGAAAGAGAGCATGATGCACTTTTTTTCCTCTGCAGTAACTAGCCAAATCTGTAGAACACCTTCTAAGTTGACCTTGCACCCGTCTTTCAAGGCTGGCTAGCAATTGGTCTTAAAATGTAGGTGCATATTCCCTTGTTCCATGGGAATTCCTGAATTATGTAAAATTGATACACTAGTTTTGTGCTGTTTTATACTATTTTTTTCTTCTTCCTGAACTATTCTGTTCCATAATTTAGAGGAAATTCACAGATCATTAGGTCACTGGAATATTCTTTTTTTTTTTCTTTTTTTCTTTTTCTGAATCTGAACCAGAAGCAGCCTGGTGGAAGGGTTTGAACTTAAGTCCCCATCACCATTGTTTCTTTGGAGATGCCATGACTGAAAGTATTGAATTGTGTTGGTAGTATTGATATATGCAGGGAACGAACCAGAGCAATTGGTTTATTTTCTGAGGACCACCAAGTACCATTTATCTTACAATCAGTTTCTTGCTTTTTATGATTGCATAGCAGAAGCATGTGGTCTTTGTAATTGAATTGAATTTGTAAGCTGTTTGATGTATATGCAATCTGTATTGAAGGAAGAATTCATATTACATTAGCAACCTTTGAAACTTCCATCACCTTCTAACTCAAGTCTGTAATGCCCCCGTGTGTAGTCTGATAGCTGATTTCTGACTTGATAAATTAAAAGTATCCTTCATAAGACTGCAGTCTTTGAAGTGTACACATGATGGCAGCAAATACTTAAATTGAGAAGGCTTGTTCCTGTACTAGAAACAGGTAGGCTATTGAATTTTCTAATATAAACTAGAATTTTCACAGATTCGATTTTTGTTAAAATATTTATTAAAATACATATTGAGATTTGTTAATGCACTACTTCAGATTTTGAGAAGGCTTTTTAATTAAAAAACTTTACCATGTTTTCTAGCTGGTTTAGCCATACTATTGTCATAATGTGCTTTCTAGTTTTGATTTGCATTGGGGTGGTTTGCTACCCAGGTGGTGAAACGCAGCAGCTACCCCAGTAGTTTGCAGTGTTTAGCGTGGCTACACTTTTATAACGTAGCAGGGAAAAGGGCACCTATAACACTCTGTTTTCCCTCAAAGTGTTGTCCTGGCATATCTGGTTCCCCAATGGTACTGAAGTTTCTTTTCTGAAGCCCATTTTTGTTTTTCTCTGTTGGAGAAATATATCTGATCTCTCTGCAAAGAGATATCGTATATTCCTCTTTCATGCTTCCTTTTTTAGAGTGCTGATCTCTCATTTTGTGATGACTTTTACTCAAATTGTTTTTCACAACTGTATTTGTAGATGGGTTAAACCTGCGATGGAGAACCAGCCTAAGATAAACACCCTGCACTAGCCTCCATGATATTTAAAAAATAAAAAAAAATCCTAATCACATTCTAGGAACTTTATAGATTGCCAGCATATGACTCTACGTTTTTTCAACAGATACTGGCATGGTAAAAGTCCCTTTTTTCCTCCATTTGGAAAGTTCTTGGAGTTCTTCAAAGTCTTTTTCTCATAGTCTTGTGATTAAATGGTCCAACATGATAGGTTTGCTTCATTCATTTCTCTTCAGGCTTTTTTCTGGCACATTTATTGGCTTAAATACTTTCTTTTTCCTGTACTCCTTAATAGATGTGTATTTTTGACATACCATATAGTATTTTCTTCTTATTTTTCCCCATTGCAGTCTTTCTTTCCAAGTTCTCATCTTGTAATCTAGATGAGTAATGTAAATTTTCCAGCAAGTGTTCTTGGCCCAGTGAAATACCCTTAGTACCTCCATCAATGATTGTGTCTAGGCTACGTCTTGGACTCTGCACTGAGGTGTGCACAGCAGCTCCCTGGTTTCCACCTGTAGGCTTCTGATGTGGTGGGCTGGAAGGGGGTTGGGATGTGCTGTGACCAGGTCACCAATGGAGTGATCAGGACACCATGGCTGAGTCTTTCTGTGAGTGTGGCTTGTGTTTGCTAATGGCGGCCTCCCTTAATTTCTAAAAGTCTTAACAATTGGATGATTGTTGATATTTCAAATCAACATTGGATAATGGCTGTTGGATAACCAGCTGGTTCTTTAGCTGCAGATCTGATGTCAGATGTCATATATTGTGATATACGTGACATAAAAGGATACCTTTGCTTGCTACTGTGGTATCAGGAAGGGAGATAATTACCATAGTAGCTTTCTGCTCTGGTTTCATTCAACTAACCTGGCAGCAGAGAAGAGTCATTACAAAATTCTGATCAGCCATTCTAACCCCCAGTAGAGTATGCCCAGAGGAGATGGAGCCTGGGTATGTAGACACAAAACTCTGTTTTTTAAAATTGTATTCTATTTATTTTATTGTTTTCATATGGGATGTGTTGAGTTTTAAAGTGATTGTATTTTTGGAAGCATACAGTAATGTCCCAATATGCATGTTTTTTTCACCAAAAGAAAAACTTTATTGTTAATAATGCCACATTTTAGATGCTCTTGCAATGTACATTGGTATTGCATGATGCTGTTAAGAGTACAAAATTTACTTTAAAAATGAAAATATAGTCTAAAACCATATTTATTCCTACTTGCATTCCTGGACATGGGTGAAACATTTAAACTGAATTTCCTTCTCTTTTTTTTGCTGTCCCTTCCAAAACCAATATGGTGTGTATCAGTCATCCACCATGATATTTTAGGCCAAAAAGCTATAGTCTGCTACAGTTACAGGAAGTATGGCTTATAAGAATAGCACCTCATTGAAAGCATAGGTCAGCTTTAGGCTGTGGTACAAGCAGGTTGTTCTAAAATTAAGGATATTCTGCTTCATATTGAAATGACTTGTTCTGTGTATGTACTTCATTTACAGTAGTTTAAATTTGATTTAATGCTTAGAATTAGTTTAAGGTGTACACCTAACCATGATACTCTGTTGCTTTCTGGGCCTCTTGAATTTTTAAATTCAGTTGATTGTTTGCAGTGCAGCATGCTAGTGAGCTTTTTACATACATTACAATGAGTCATTGTAAGAATTTATTTAAGAGATCCATGATGTGAAGAGTTTTAATCAAATAACAAACATATATTATGTCTTTAGTGGTTTACAAAGATGAGATCTTGTATAGCTGTTGGGGTTTTTTTCACTAGTTCCGCTGCTGATTGACTAGTGAAAAGAAATCTCACAGGCAGAGCTAGCAATGTCATTCTGGTTCATGGGCAATTCAGTACCATCACTATAACTGAAAGGAGTTACATTGTTAAGAAAAACATCATCATCCTATCAGTCAAGAAACAAGTGGAAGTTGCTTTGTGATTAATATGAACTCTGATTTTTTCTTTTTTTTTTTGTTTCTTTTCTTTTATTTTATTGGTGATTCTGATTTTTGTGGAGTGCCTATCTGCCAGCAGATATGTCTCCTCAGCAGCAGACTATTTTTCCAAACTTGACCAGAGAGAGAAAATAGTTGTGGTAGACCTTTGTTTTTAGAAACATTGATGGCAGTTTGCCTAGGATTGTCTTTGTTTTCCTTGATAAGAACAACCTATGCTATAAACATTTAAATATTTATATTTTACAATGGAGCTGTTTTAAAGTTTTGTTTTCTGCTGATGCATTAAACCCCAGGGCTGGAAAAATGGCAATACGTAGAATAAGATGCCTTTGTTCTAAAAATTTTTTGTAGAGCAGTATTTTAATTGAATAGAGGTTGACCCAGAAATCTTTTAGGACTCAGGAAGCTTCAATATGGAAGGATTTTGGGTGGTGCAAAGGTGTCTGTATCGGGACTGCTGAAAAGGTGTAATGAGGAGGAAACTTAGAAGCCCAAGTCTCAATGACTTGAAATAGGACAAATTCTTATAAAACCTTTAGGCATATTGAAAAACACCTGGCCAAGTTGTAAGTGCATCTGCCAAGAAAGAACTAGGAAGCTGTGCATTGAAAATATACAAGGGCATCCTGGGGAAGAATATTGTGTTGTTTGTCTTTTCTAAATTTTGGAAAGACATCCTGTGATTAGATGTCCTGGGACATGAATAATAACATATTGCGATCTCCAAACTTTAAACAACCATCTTTGTGGGTGAGGCCTGTCTTGGCCTCTGTAGACACCTGCAGTAGAAGGCTATTTTGATAATGGGTAAATATGGTTGGATCAGCAGACCGTGGACTGAGGTGATAGATGCTGTCTTTCCAGCGCTGACACCTTCCATCTGTATGGATTCAGTCTGCCAGTGATGGAAGGCTTTCGGGTATGGCTAACGATCCACCTGTGTGTGTTGTTTGTTGTAAAGGGTTTAGTTTTATTTTCCAGGTGAGAGAGGATCTGTTAACAATATATATATATTCCACCCCCCCCTTTAAAAATAATGCGGACCACTTCCTTGTTGCTGGTGGGAAACCTGTGATGGTCTGGGGATGCCATTTGAACCCTGGAGTACTAACTGAAAAAAGCCATCTCTGCCAGTATCATTGCATTCATGCATATTTCCTGGGAAGGGTCTCCTTTAAGTTGTAGTTTGGGTTCTGTAGTTTGGGTTTAGCTAGAAACACAGCCCAAGAACCTGCAGGATCGGAGCAGACCGTGTGTCAGTTTAGACATGGCCCTTGCCTGTTTGCTGCTGTCTGGTCCTCGCTTCTGGTTTTACAATATTGATAGCTTTTGATTTTCTGGAAAGGCCGTAATTGTAAGATGAAAATGTTTTGGTTTGCTTTGTTTTTTAAAATTTAACTTTCCATGTGTGAGATGTTTCAAAACTAGGATATTTTAATTATTGTAAGTGTATGTTTTTCCAGTGGTAAAGATTAATTTCTGTGGTCATTTATATTCAACTTAGTTGAATGGAAAAATATAAAGAGATGCTTAAAAATGTTTTAGTCCAGTAGAGAATTGCAAAACAATTAAAAGGGAAAGATTAAGGTGGAAGTTCAGCATTGACAGCTACAGGGTCTTCTCCTGAGTATATATGGTCTGATTCCAGATAAATAGATGTTAAGCTGGTTTGTAAGAAATGGGGAAACATAGAAATGGTGTTTCTGAACTATTCTGAGTGATGTGTTCATCAAGCAGTAAAAGTTTGCTGTGTATTGAAACTCACATCCTAAAATAGGATTTAATCAATAAATTGGTCAAAAGAAGAATGTCACCATTAACTTTTTGAACACACTCATGATCATAGAGTGATATTTTGTGTGTGTCTGGCTTGAAAACATATTTGAGATTTTTTTACCAGTATTTGTTTAATAATTACTTTACAAATAACCTGTTTTCATAAAGGGTAATATGGAATTGTTCAGGGTTCTGGACCTTACTTTTATGTTCATCAACTCTTCCTAGGAAAGTTTGTATTCTGCATTTTGGTTTATTCACATCATTTTCAGGAAAAAGCTTTTCTGACTTCATTTGGCATTACAACAAGCTTGCTTCTATTAAGGATGTTTCCTGTAGCATTGAGTAGTATCAACTATCCAGCGTTAACAGGTGTTTCACAAATTTTCTAGAATTTTCTAGACATTAACTACTTCCAACCCTTCAGGATTGCTCTTTCTGTATATATGTATATATAGATACGCACTATACATACATGGTGTATTTCAGGGGTTTGGCACCATCTATTTCATTGAGTATTTAATGGTTTTGACCTGCAGCAAAGCATGTTGAAATCATAAGATGATTTCACTGGGTTCTTCTGAAATTGCAGATGTGCTGGGCAGTCTTCTCAGTGGACAGTAGCAATGTTGTGCTGCCTCCTGTAGGCATGTGGTTGAGTCATGGCCACCTAACTGGTAGCATGAGTCACAAAAAATTGGAAAATTTTCCTTTTTTTTTCTTGAGTTTATAGTGGTAGAATTGTCTATGATTGATAAGGTTGGTAAGTCCTCTAGGTTGGAAGGTAGCCAGTTCAGTGGTGATGCCAGTAGAGGGGCAGTGAGTGAAATTTGAAGGAGCAAAATGAAGCGTAACAAGATATTGGCTGCTGGATTATGGAATAGTTCCTGAAGGAAACAGAGATCCATATGAAGGGCTTTTAGGTTAGTAAGAAGGAAAACAATCTTGAAATTGCTGTACTTTTAGTACAAAGTATGTTGGACAAAATAATCAGCATTCCAACATGCTGCAGTTTGTTAACAGTGTTGGCTGAAACAGAGGCAGAAGTGTGGAGGGGGTCTGTTAAATGCTTTATAGTTTTCTTGCTGTTTCATTTTGACTTTGCTAAATTGACATACATCGAACTTTCAAACTCTGTTATTGAAAGTATGCCTGATACTGCAGTGACTGGCCTTTTTGATGACCACTGGGTACTTTTTGCAATTTACTCTATGGACAATGAACTTGAGGAATTTTGATGCTGTATTGTCATGGATATTTGGAAGGTATTTCTTCTTGTTGGGGTTTTAGAAGTTCTTCTAGTTTTTTTTTCTGTTAAAGGAATTTTTGATACTTGCTAGCACTCGCACATTCATTTAATAGCCTCACTTGCTACAGTTCCTAGCACCATGGTTACATGGGCACCCTGACCAGTGGTCCCACTCCAGTTGCTGGCACTTGATTTGACTTAACTCCAGTTGCTGTAGCTGCTGGCATCCCAGACACACAGGCTTTCTGACCTGTGGTCCCGCTCCACAGTTGCTGACACTTAAAATCCTATGCATGGACACACAGAATAGAGGATCCCTCACCCATGAAAATAGATGTGCTGACAGGGCCTGAAGGAGGTGAGGCTGCCACAGCTCCATGACATACCTTTGGTTTCTTTCCTGAAGATCCCATGAGCATGGTTAAGATTTTACAGTCAGAGACAGCTGTAACAAAGAGTTCAAGAATTCTGGGTCCTGGTTGTGTATTTAAAATTCTCAGCTAACAAGCAGGCGAGAGGATGCTAGGAACGCTTACAGATGTCTGATTTTACAAGGTTTGGAGTTGGGGTTGGGGTTTAGGTTTTTTTGCTAGAGTGCTTTAGTCTAATGTTATTTATTGTTTATGGAAGTTGTTTGTCATCTAAGACATGAAGCAACCACTCCTCCAAAAGAAAGAATCAAGTTACAATCCATTATTTCATTTTTGATTGTTTTTCTTTGTAATAGGTGGGAAAGTGGATCCTGGATAAAAGTCCTGCCCAAGACAAGACTCCCAGCTGAAGACTCCAATTATCTATAAATCACTTGTATTTCCTGCAGAGAAAGAGAAAAAGGAGGGAAAAGCAAGACAGACAGACAGAGACAGAGGATATGCCAAGTGAAATATTCAATACCTGTCCTAAACCAAATTTTTCTCAAAAGCAACCAGGAGTTACCCAATCAATCTCTGAAAACCAAGCTTAGACGAAACACGCTGCTGTTATTTTTGGCTTAATATTGAAATAAAGTAACTTTCTTTTCACTTGTTCCATTAGTATAAAATCTTACATATTTCTGGGAAGATGGCACTATATGTTCTGAATTATGAGAAGCTACTATCCCAGCTTATGTTCTTACAGACAGGAAGATTAGACTGCTGATGACTGTTACCTTTTCCAAAGATTTTTAGAACCAATTCTCTCGTTTTAGAACAGAGAAACACAAGTACACTTACTATGGAAACTGACTGGGATACTGCCCTCAAGTATTATCCACTGAACAACCATGAAGCATATTTTACACCGAAACCAGCAATAAACAAAATTCATGCGAAATACTATTTGCACAGTGTGATTGCTCCCAAAGTGTAACACCACACAACATCAAATAACTATATTCCTTATTTATTTAAACTATTTTCAAATAAATTATATGCAAGAAACCGTATGCATCTTTTAATTTGCATATTGCAGTTTGCATTAAACTGTAATGAAATCTAAAATAGTTGACTTTCCTCTGAAACATTCTTCTGGAACATGGAATTGCTGTAACAAATTAGACGACAAATTAGTTTTGGCGCCCACTTAAAAAAGAGAAAAGATGAAAAGCTTTTAAAGTGGTGATATGGAGGAAAAAAATTACACTACATCGGCCAAAATGAGTTTCCTATCAGCTTTAAAGCTCCTGAAGTTATATTTCCAGTAGATAAAAATGTTATCACCTCTTCCCAGTGCTGATGTGCTTATTTTCCTATTAAGTTACTTGGTAATTAGAAACAAAGTCTGACACATTGTAATCTGTTTATACAATACATTTGAAACCTCTCCAACAGAAATGAAAACATTCTTTAACTAAAGATGCAAAGATTCAAGACACATAAACGAATTTAAAAATTCCAATTGTATTTACAAACAAATGACTGTTCTTGAAGCCCATTTTAATCAACAAAAACAATTTAGTCCCATAACCTACCACAGAAAACCAGCAGATTTTTCTACACTGACCGAATGGGTTTGTTCTTAACCCTCTGTTTATGAAAATTAGTCTTAAAGGTTAGTAGGAAAAAATACGCCCTCTTGCAATGTTGTTCAAGGGTATATTCAAGTATCACGGAAGTTAGTAGAGAGACCTGTTTCAGCGCTGTAACAACCTGGTAGTATTAAGAGCCCTTCAGGAATTGTAAAAGAGTCCCTTGGGCACTCAGGGTAATTCAAGAAAGAAAACATTTTTATTTTCTGATTGAGATATGCACGTATGTATAGTAACCTCCTCGGAAGTACATCGGAAGCAACTGAAACATATTCGAGAACTACTGGTTTTGCACTGAAAATAAAGCCCGACAGCTCTGTAGAAAACACTACGTTTAAAGAGAAGTGCAAAGCCAGTCCCAGCAGATCTAATTTGCTTTTCTATTATCCTGTGGTTTTTCAGATGATTACAGGGCTAAAAAATCTGCTTCCTTTATTACAGACTCAAGGCAGTCTTTTAGTAGTTTTTTTTTTTTTATCTCTAAACTCAAGTTGGGTATGGCAGAACGAAACTGGTTTTAAGCAAAATCCCTCCTTTGGAGGGACAGGCATGAATTTCCCTGCCAGAACAAACAAACACAACTTACCTTGGTGTATTTGATTTCAAGGTTGAGAGTGGGAGAAGGCAGCAGATGTGTGTTGGGGTTTTAGGAGTTCTAGGTTTTTTTCTGTTAAAGGAATTTTCCCCACACGTGTTGCTAGGGGGACAAACTGCTGGGTACTTAAGAAAAAC
>JANZLP010000064.1:17871542-17885292 GCA_026930925.1 Chelictinia riocourii | reverse complement strand
TTATTATTATCTTTTAGGTCAAATTCAAAATAGTTAAATTAATTGAAAGATACTCCTTGGTTGCTCTGCTGTAGGAAAAAACCCCACCCTATGACCACCTCTTTCTGTGCAGGAAACTCGACTCAGTGCCGCTGCTTTTATGTTTTACACTAAGCTGAGTTCTCTTTCACAAGACATTCTACCAAGGTCAATGGATTCTTGCAAGACAATATTACAATCTGTTCCCTTTATGACTCAGTCATGATAAACTGTTCCAGGAAAGTGTAAAAAGGAAAGACAGTACAAGAAGTCTTTGTGATCTCTGCTTCCCACTATGCTGTTCAAATACACTAGAACAATAATATTGAGTTAACTGGAGAGGAGCAGGATTCCTGCACTTGGGCTACCTCTGCACTCCACGGATCTGCAGGACCAAGAATTTAATAATCTTCTTAGCACAGGACATTAATTTTGAGAGTTGAGCTGCTTTAATGATACAGTCATTTTTGGCTAGGGCACTTTAACACAGGATTTTGCTTGTGCGGGTTTTTTCTCCCAGTTTCAGTCAGGCCTTCCCATACTGCAGATCTTTTTTGCTGCTACCTCTGCAGATGGGTGAGAAACTTTGTTTTTCTGCAACACTTGAAATATAAACTACCATATGAAGCAAAAGCTTTTGCTAATTTTGTTTGCAGTCAGCTATGACTTCAGAAAGGTAGATCTATTTTCATAAAATATGTTTGTAATATTTATAAATATTATTTCCTACTTATGTATTTATTTATAAGGCTCCCATGGCTTGCTAGCTGATGATTAAAAAAAAAAAAAAGAAAGTGTAAACTTTGATCATGTTGGGCTAACAAATGCAGAAAGAAGCCTGAAGAATGCCTGAAGCAAGCACTGATTTTCTGGATGTCTCTCACTAAGAAAATAAATGTTTTAATTTAATTGCGGGTAGTTTACTGCCAGATGAAGCAGGTAAAATCAAAGTTTAACATAAATATCATTTGACCTTCTTTTAATTTTTTATCTTTTTCTTATGCTATGAGCCAATATAGCCAACGAGGCTTTGGGAAGACCTTCAACAAAATTCAGACATACCAGTGCCATCAACGTCTACTTCTAATGAGTCAAATTTCCCTTCCATGAGCAGAGTGGTACAAGGACTTTAACTACTTTTCCTTTGTGTACTGATTGTCCCGTACAGGCTCCTGACTCACGGACCCCATCCTTGGGTCGCAGGATGCTTATCCAGGAGGAGCAGAGCCCCACTGTGAGAGCAGCCAGCGGGCACCACCAGCCGCAGCAGGGCCCGCGCTCTTCCCAGCCCCTGGAATTAATTCCACCGTGGATCACATGGAAGACGAGGCGCTAAGAACCACATCTCTGGAAATCAGGCAAGACTAGTTAATACTAAGAAAGTGTTTGACAGATGGTCCTGGGTCATATTAAAGGCATATTTAGATCTACTTTATAAATCACAAATAGCTAATAGGTGATTTATTGTCAGATCAGGAGCAGGAGAGTGTCACAGAACCCAAAAAGTCGATACGTTGCTTGGTCGTTGCCTGTAAGTATCCCACATAAATTTTTCTAGATGGTCCGTGGCCATTTGTGCCGCATGATACTGACACGCTTTCTACTAATAACCCATTACATTCTTATAAGCTTCCTATAATGGAAATACAGTAGAAGGTATAACTGAAATTTAGAAAGAAGAAAATCAATAAGCACTTTAGCCATTTTAAAACATTTTTAAAAGTGGGACTGTAAAGACATTGCAAGTTTAACTTTAAATCTATTGACCAGAAATTCACTTATTTTGTGTACTTGTAAATGTCTTAGTTTAGTTTAGGCTAAATAGGAAAATGCACTATATCCCTGTTACGTACAGTTGACCAAATGCTCAATGCTCTAATTCTTTTTTTGAAAAGCATTATTGAAAAGTAAAATCAAAATATCACCAGATTAATATCCTGGTTTCTTCTAGTCAGGTAAAGGATTAAGTGCATAAAATTGATTTCAACTCACCTATAGTGAAAGACTCTGTGAATGTAATACATTTACATACATCCAAAATATAATATCAGCAGTTAGGAAACATTTAGTAAATACAGATTCTTTTATTGCATACCTATGCAAAAAAATGAACTAAATTCCTTAAACAATGTCCATGAACAGTGAAGTTTCAAAAAAGGCTTAAAATGTTAATATAACTCTTTTATTCAAAATTCTGCTACATGGGATCTTAAGTAATAACTAAAGTCCCAACCTAAAGGTTCGGGTTAAAAAGTTATATTTGACAGCATAAGCTACAGAGGAGAGAGTTAAGTACACAGTAGAACTGGAAGAGATTTTATCTTATTTTGGCTTCTGATCTGGAACAGGTAACCTGTGAGATCAGCTTCTCCCCTCAGGGAAAGTGAAGATTCACATTATGGTTCTTTATGTGGTCCTCATCGCCATATTATGCAGGTACTTCATCTGAAAAAAGGTCAAAGCTTTCGTTTGCCTAGACAAGTAAAAGTTTTTAGTGTATTTCTCAAGCACAGAAATAATGTCACAATCTCAGAGGCCAAATATGGCATTTTTCCACCCACTAAAAAAATGTCTTTAGAAAGTATGGCTTTTTGAAACAGGATTTAACAGTAACCCTTTGTTGCTTATTAAAATGGCAAGATGCTAAATTCCCTTTATTTAAAAGAATGCAGAAAGACAGTATTATCGTTCGCTACCGAATACTTTGTTTAAATTTCACTTATCTTCTGATCAATGTTCCCTGCACTGCTATCACTATAAGAAAGGAAATACCACCCTTTCAAGAGGAAAATATTCTCCCATTTTCCTTACAACCTGCACAGGAATGAATTTCACACAGAATAAGCAGAGACTCTGAATTGAAAAACTTCTTATTTCATCATCTATTTAAAATCTTGTTTTTCTTTATTGAGGAATTATTGGCCAATGTATTTTTCTTAATTTAGACAATTACATTTTTAAACTGAGGGTCTTTGATACAGTTCTCTGTATGGAATATATATTTTTATCTCCCAGCCCACAGCTGTAAGACTTTGCTTTTCTTTTTTCTCTATATACACTTTAAGAAAACTCGTCATTTAAATAATCCATTTTGATTCTTAGCTGTTTCACTCAAAACCAAAGCTAACAGCATCTTAAAGCTCCAAATTCTTGAAAATCATTTTAATCAATCACATTTGTTCTCAATCTATGTGGCTTGGTGCATCCTATTAGTTAGCACTGTAATAGATGAGAACCAGAGAAAATCAACAGAGCATATTCAAAACTAGGTATTTTTTGATAAAAGTTTTAAGATTTCTTGTAATATTTTTAAGTCAGATAGAACTAACCCTCAAAAATTAAACTTGAAAAGCATATACTCTAAGAAGTTGGAAGTCATCCTGAAACAACAATTAGCCTGTTTGGTAGTTTTAAAAATGTCATTAAGTGTGTGTTTCTTGATATCAAGGCCAGATTATGTGGGAAGCAACACTATGAGAAGCAGCCAGAGTGTATTTCAGGCTATTAAATTGCTAACATTGCTGTGGCATTCTTACCTTTATCCGGCCCGATATGGGCTGGATAACTTATAGAAACAATTAAATATTTTGCAACTAGTTCAAATATTCAGAATTTTAAATTATGAACTATCATAAAAAGATTAAGTACTTTCCTCTTAATAAGAGATTACTTTGCTTTATTCTGCAGTAAGTCATGCTTGGACTATTTGAATTCTGTTGTGTTTAACAAGGTTCAGACAATTCATTTTCTCTCAAGATGGTAAAACATATACAGTGTCATTTTTGCTTGTAATTCTCTTCCATAATTTTGCTCAGTAATTTTTTTTATTGGAATGCTCATTGAAAATGGAACCATTAAATGCAGTGTAAACATTTCTGAATTGAGATGTTAACATTTAAAAATTGCCTCATTTCTCTTTAATGTGTTTTGCTGTTTTTCTTGCCTAATTATCATTCTTTTCAATATTTATGTTAACATGACCTTTCTCTGACTGAATGGCTGTAACTGCTTCTCAAGTACTTATAGCATCATGATTTTTAAATTAAATTATGTTGTTGTGGAAGAGATTGCAATGCAGCCCACAGAATAGCAGGGAAAAGGACAAGTTTCTGTTAGTTGCAGATTCCGAAAGCAGTAATGATGTTTGTTGGTTCACCCAACGGTTCAGTCAATGCAACTGTACTTCCACAGTCATACTGTGGAAGTATGACTTTGTTTCTTGTTCATGATTAGAAACATTCCAGTAAATTTAATGCTGGTCTAAATTGTCAGATTGACTAGCTGTGAAAGTTTGTTTAATGTTGTAAAATGTTTATTACTGTTATTTATTATGCCTTCATCCTGCTGACAGAATTAAAGTTACACCATGGGCTCTGTTTGCCCATGGTAACAGATCACAGGAACACAAGCAGCAAGATTTGGCTCCACACCTTGAATTTTCAGGTCAATGTTATTCCACAGCCAAAACCTACTCTTTTGAATTCTGTGAGGTCTAAGGGTGCAGCATATGCAATAATAAGCAAATACAGAATTTTCTTGTAAACGCTGGGAGATGTTTGCTTTGATTTTCTGCATATCTTTCAGAGTATGTTTTCAGTTTGTTTAGAATTTAAGACTAAGGACCAGACTATTGGCTCAATTTCACCATGAAACCTTTTCTTGTATACCCAGCTTGCAAAAGTTTTCTTCCTCCACACAGCAAAGAAGAAAACCATCCCCAGCCCTTCCAGTCCTCTCCATTTGGAGATGTCAGTGAGTGAGAATACGATGAGCTGAAGGGCAGGAGTGGCATACATCAAGGGAGAAAGAGGGAAGAAAATAAACCACTGAAAACTAAACGAGATCTAGGTCTTTAAGATTTTAATTTAACTTTTTAAAAATTGAAGGTTGTGAACAAAATTAAGGAGAAAGTAAGACTGAAGGAAAACAACGGCTGTCAAAAGACTGCCTAGAAAAGGGACATTAAAAAACAACAAAAAGAAATAGCTCCCAAGCAGCAGCGAAGGGAAAACCAGGTAAACTTTAACTGAAACAGTTACTAATTAACAAAATTTTTATGTAGGCGTATCACTCTTTAAATCTATTTGACATAAAAATGCCAAATAGAAATAACAGAATTGGCAGCTAACACAGTTAACAAGTTCAAACAACTTACTCCACAAGCATCCCACAGAACAAAACCTAATCCGAAATGATGCTGAGCCTTCTCCAGGCTCTGCTGTCCTCAAGGGCTGGACAAGTGGCTATGTTCTGAAGTGGGACTTTCTGCAGAGCTTGCTTGGGCTGAGTTCTTTGGTGGAACTGAGGATGAGGGTTTTTTTCCCCTGTACACAAAATATATACACCCTCCTGGTTGATTTTCTCTTCCTTTTTGAGAAGTCAGAGAATACAGAGAGAACTGTTTGCAAATGCCCATGCACAAGCGAGAGGGACCAGTATCTTGAGGCAAGTTGCCACAGAAGAAAGGTGTGCCTTACTGGATATTCCAGATTATCGGCATTAAAAAATGGATAACGTTGAGTGAACTTTGGCCAGCAGGTCTCTGGCTACCTTGGGTCAAGAGCACTAATGCAGCTTCTCCCCCTTCCTTGCTGCTGCTCAGGCTTGGCCAGGTAAACATCCAACACAGCTGGTTTCCACAGAGGATGCTCGGATGGCCGGCAAAGTGTTCCCTTCGGCACCCTACACGCTGGCACAGTTAAACAAGGCAGGGGCACTGCAGAGAGCTTTGGAAAAGCAGCACAAAAAAGAGGGAAAGGGAAAAAACAGAGCGAGAAAGAAAGAATGCAATCATCTTTTTTATGGGAAAAGATGTCAAACTGTCATGTTAGTCTGTGCTGAGGCTCGGAGTGCTAACGGTTGCCAGGGTAACTGTTGTGCCAAGCCTCAGCACTTAGGTATTTTTTCCATTGATAATTGCTAATGTGAACAAGTGCTGGCTTGCACTTTACACCTGCCTGGCTTGTAAGTCTACCTTAATTGGATGTGCCAAGATTGAGGAAAAAGTAATCTGCCCTTTCAAGACAAGTGACAGGTAGATGAAGTGTTGCTTAGGCCTTTACTGTAACAATTTTGCTGACAAAATTACTATGAATTGTCTTCCCTCAGTGCACATATGCTGCCTTTGTTTATGGAATTGAGAGTTTGAGCTTCAAGGTTCATTAAAAGAAATTATGCTATAAAGTTTTCTGGGAATATCTTGGTGTGGCTAATGATCTCCTCAACACATTCTCTCCAGGGGTATATTTGTTCTATGGTGATTACTTCAGCAATTACTCAAAATAATCTCAGCAATTTTAACTAGCAGATGATTACAAAATTAATATGAATAAATACTTGGTCTTAATGTTGTGGTTTTTTTAGAATATCACAAACTGGTTTTGTATTTTAGCTGTCAGTTCAACTCATAGCAGGCAGTTACACTGAGAATCAACTCAAATCTCTGCAAGTCTTCTTTCAGAAAACAAGTCAGTCCCAAAATGCTTTACAGTAAAAGCTAAGGTGTTCCAGAGCCTCAGGTCCAGCTTGCATAAAGGAGCAGCTTTTGTGTCATTTTCATTCAAGACCAAAATTGTTGAGATGTGAAGTGTGGAGCTGTACATTACCAATTTTACCTGTAAGACCTATTCTAGAGGCACAGCCTGCTGTGTTAGGTCAATATTAGTTTCACTTCATATTTGTTAAACGTTAGGCCATAAAACAAAGCAAAGTTTAGTAAGGTAAATTACTGACAGGTTTTGAAAGAGCTACAGAAAAAAAAATATTAAAAGCACATATTATTCTGGGATATAAATGAAGTATCAGCTGATCTTAAGTAAGCACACAGTCAGTGAAAATCCAAATGCAGGAAGTGAATTCTCAAATTTACAAGGTATCAATCAATCAATTTAAGATAAATAGATTGGGATAGAGAAGTATTAAGAAACAAAATTCAAATTTAGTTTTTGATAACCCCAAATGTTTTTATATAGGATTAGTAGGCTGCTGCAGAGTTAGAGGAAGAGAAATTGCTTCCTTCTGTTGAATGAATTCTCCCAACACTAAGACAGAGTTTTAGGCCAGGTACTGAAATGAGAACAGAGACCATTACATAGTTGCTCATGTTTCTTAAGCATATTTTTCAAAGACGGCTAAGAACAAAAGAAAGAAAATTAAGCAGTGTCAAATCTTCAATCATATTTGTGCAAAACAGTGGAACTGAGCTTCCAGTTAATGATAATGTATCCTGTTCTTAAAAGCAGAAAATTTTGGAAGCCTCTTCCTTTTTGGAGACTACCTAGTAGCATCTCCACCTCACTGAAACAAACTACTTTTGATTAGAACTGTGAATATATTGGATATTCTAATTAATGTTTTACTTTTTCAAGATATTTTCAGTTTAAGTTTTTGCAGTTTTAATTATTTAATTGTACTTCATAAAAAGTTAAATTGTTATCTAATTTCAAAAGAATAAAAGGGAGAACAGGAAACATTTCTTTTAAATATATTGACATTAAACATTTTGAGATTTTTTTTTTTTATTTGGTGGAACTTAGGGAATTCATTTCAATTATTTTACTTTATTTCCTCCAACCCATTTTTGGTAAGGAAACAATTCCTCTAACATTAGGGTTTGGGAGTGGGGAAGGAGTATCTATACTATAAACCAAATAAAAACGGAATGACCAACCATTAAAAAGAGAATTAGCTTATCCTGAAAATGTCAGAATAGTAAACTTTGACATCAGTGAATTAATATTTCCACCCATATGTTTCTTTCCAGCAACATTCTGGTATGCTGGCATTCACAGACTATTTTGTTTATGATGTGATCACAGACTCTCAGTGAATATGCTTCCTTCAAAGTGGCACTGCTTGGATTCATTCCAGATTCAGTGGTTTCAGCAGACAAGCAGACCCTACAGGGGCCCTGAGTAGGGCTGCAACTAAGTGCCAGGCCTTTGCCCAAAGGATAGTGAAGTGTGATATTGATCCAATATCTGCATGAATTTGGAAGAAATTGGACATGTGATTGACTCAGTGGGTTTTCTGTGGTCCACCGTGGGATTCTCCTTCATGTCATTTCCTAAATCTTTGATGTAAATAACAGGGACATCTTCAATCTGTGATTTTGCAGATAAATTTTGAAACTCAATTTCTAATGTCAAAATGAACCACATAGCATGAAAAGACAGGTTCATTTCACATTCATATTTTTATTTTAAGAAACTGGGATGTTTTAATTGTCCAAATAGCAACTTGACTGCTCCTTGCTCTTGAATGCATTTGTGTTGAAATTTTTTTAAGCTACTGATAAAATGTGTTTGAAACAATCGTGAGTGAAAGTATCGCATCTAAAAGGGCACAGTAATGCTAACAGCCTTAACTATATGACAGCTCTAAAAGCAAATACAAAGCTGCCAATATTATCTGGGGAGTCAGCCAAGAAGCCAGATGCTACCAAAAAAAAATATCCTCCAGTGTTTGGCATTTGGGGGTTTCATGGGTGCCATTGAAAGACAAAAGGATCTATATATGTTATACATACACTATATGCATAGTATATATAGAACAATATGCTAGGCCTCAAATGCCTCTACTGTTGTTGAAGACAATTTCATGCTGAAGAGTAGTTGTGTCAAAAAAACCCCAAAGAATCATGTGTGGCAGTAAATGAAATGGATGTGAAAAATAAAAGCAGTTCTCCAATTCATCTTCCTTGTTATAATAAATTTGGGAATCAGAGAAATTCAGGTGTAGCTCAGGATCATGGGGTGGGGAATGAGCTATGCTAAAAGCAGAATTTTATTAGATCTACACTCCAATAATAATTTTCTGAATCAGCTTGCTGCTGTGTGAACCAGATAATTTTAAATGCAGAGAATTACTTAGCAAAGGGTCCTGCAAAGAAAAACAAATCTAATTGATTTTATTTACCTTTTATTTAGTGCTGAGAGATAAGACCAAGAATAGATATTCTTTTAATTAAAGATTCATAAGATTGATCTTGATTTGGGTTATTCATCTGTTTCTTCAAATTTTCTTCCCCCTTTATTTTAAGGATTGATTAGACTAATACATGTGTCCTGCTTATTATTCAATTGCACTAATAACTATAGTAGATAAATTTCCTGGGCTTTTTCTCTAGATACTTATTTTCTTAAAATTAATATCAATGTACTCTTAAAAAGCTCATGAATTGTATTTTAGAGGTGAATTTTGTTCAAAAGTATTAGCAGAAATTACCACAGAGGTGTTTTTAGAAGTCTTTTAAATTTATTGCACTTGCCTGGGCAAAGAGTGGAATAGAAGTATATAACATATAGGCAATTATGATAAATATCTGAGGTTATTGACAGTATGTTGAAAGAACACTTGGGAGGTATGAACCAGTTCAGATAAAACAAGTGCGTTTCTGAGTCTGCAGGACCCACTATCCCATTTTATCTTAAAATTTCTTACAACACTATGCCTCTTAGTGTCATCCCTGCTCTTGAGGGGGCTAATGGAATTTTTCTCTTGGTTTTGGGTGAATATTATTATTATGATAGCTCATTTGCATTTGACTACATTATTTGAGAAATACAAAGATACTTTTAATAGGCTTTTATTGATTTCTGCGTAATATTAATTCTTTAAACGCAGGGAAGTTCTTAAAGTTTTAGATACATGATGAACTGAATTGACTAGAACTAGAAGCAGGGAATGAGAAGCCAAATATTGCCTGCCCTTGGTATGTGGCACAAAAACACATTTTCAAAGCCAAATATTCTCTTTTAGCAAAGTGTTCTTCCTAGATAACTACCAGATTACTCTGAACACCAAGGTTAGAGTGCAGACCAGATTTTCACCTACCAAAGTGTAAGACATTGAAAGAAGCAGTGATGTTTTGGAGGAAAGAGTCATTTTTCAACAAAGATTTTCCTCAAATCTCCCCCACCCATACAAGACTTACTCAATGGGGTTTACTACAGTAAAATCACATCTTAAGTAATGCTGCATTTTAAAATGATATAAATTCTCTGATAGATAGGAAAGATTTTGGAATGTTTATTTATTCTCAAACATTCATTATTTTTCTCCAGGGAACAGTGCCCTAAACATCTCATAAACTAAAATGGTCATTTCATTATCGTAAGCATCCACAGGGCTTTTTTGAATCCTTATGGTTTTAAACTGTTAGCTTCAGAGAGAAGAAAATCTGGGGAAGGAAGCAAAACCTCATCCCTCATAAGGTAAGAAGGTAAATCCTACTGTTTCACAGTAATTTTCCAGTTTTTCTGTCTTTGTCATCTAAAACAACTGAAATTAAATAATGCTGAGATCAGTTTCAGTAAGAAGGTATGAATCCAGAAACTGAGTTTATAGGTAGCAAGAAAAACTGCTACAGAAAACTGTAGCACATCCCACTGAGAGTAATGACTTGCACAAAATATGTTCAGTTACAGTTGAACATCAGCCAGTTACAATTTAACTCTCTTCATGATGTTGGCAGCTTTCTCTTCCTCATTCCATTCTCTTTAACTTGAAAGGAATTGTATGATTTGACATTTTTTTCCTGAACAGCACAATTTTGCAATAGTGCAAAACCAAGCTCCAAGCATACATTTTAGTTTAACTTACCAATACTGTTAAAACAGTGCTGTCACTACTAAAATCTCTCCCTTAGATCAATGAGAAAAGCAGAGTGTGACTGCAAACCTGGAGGTAAGGGAGCCAGTAAGTCAGTAATGTGTCTACACTGATTCATACAATGTTTCATGGTGTCTCAAAATACTGTACATCTGTGGACAACACAGCTCATTTAATTCCAGTTTCAGCTAGAGAGCATTGAGAGAACAGAAAACAGTACGTTGGTTGAATTTTTTAGATTTTACAACTCTGGGATATGTTATGTATGCCACTTTATGCACCCGAAAAAGTGATTTTACTCTCTTGAGACACTGTCTTCCAATAAAGTGATGTAATTCCAAAAGGATAACACTTTATGTTTCTTCCAAAAATTTCTAAATCAAACAGTTCAGGCAAGAGCCTCCCTAAGCATCTACACAGAAGTCAGGACCTATGATGAGCCACTGTGATAGTTTGCCCATGTCACAAGTTGCAACTTCTGTGAATAGGAAAGGGAAATGATCAAGAACAAAACAGTGGTATCTCTTTTCCTCACAATTAGCCACTGACACAACAAAGAACAGGAAAAAGAAATGGTCTGCTAAAGATGTGGAATTATCTTTCCTTTGGAAGAAAGGAGGAATAATAAAGATTTCTGGATTACTATTCTGATGTGAAAGACTATGATTGCTCACATCATGGCAGAGTGGCAAACGTCTTCGAAAATATGACAGTAGGAAAGGGGAAAGTAATAATTTATTTCTTGTGAGTGCCTTCAGGATCAGACATTCTGCTCTGTAAAGGAGAGGAAATGCTGGCAGGATAGCAGTAGCAAAGAGATTGATGGCACTCTGGAATTTCAGTTGAAATCATAATTTTCCCTCTTTTTTTTTTTTTTTTAAACATAGGAGTTCCATGACTTTAAAAGTTAGCTTAGCATAATTTATCCTGAGTTTGTGATTCCCATGAAAATTATAGCTCAGAACAGCATTTGCTGTACCCATAATGATTCTGCTGACAGTGTCAGGGAATGAATGGGTAAGGTGTGGAAAACACTCTTGACTGCATTATGGATTTGTATATACATGTATTCTCAACTGTATTGCCAAACAGTTAGAAAACTGTGGGAATAAAAACATTGCCTGCACAACCATTCCAAATACCAAGAAGACAAGGTAACCTGAGTATTACCTTCCCAAATATAATGTGTACTATACTGCCCTTCTTCATGCTCTAACGTAGTGACTACACTAATTCCTGTTGCTAAATAAAATTATAGGCACCAAAGGAGGAATATTCAATATATGGTACATTTTGTCAGCCTTCATCTTGTCTGGAAACAGCACTAAATCTAAGTTTCTTGTGGCTTCTTGGTTTTATCTTACGAATAGGAGGGGAATGTTTCCTCAGTTTTGGTGGACACTGAGGCCTTTCTAATAGAATGGTATTTCAAACAGTGTGCAGACATCTTCTGGTTTATAGAGATTTATAGATCCCCAGGCCAGGTTGGATGGGGCTTTGAGCAACCTGGTCTAGTGGAAGCTGTCCCTGCCCATGGCACAGAGGCTGGACCAATAGGATATTTAAGGTCCCTTCCAACCCAAACCATTCTATGATTCTATGAACATGTTTAATTTATATTTAGAAGGGGAAAGAGGAAAAAAATCCAACAACAGTATAATTAAAGAAAAGATTTGCAAATCCTGGAATAGGCATGTGATCTGTGCTTAGCATTGCCTAGACTCTGCTTTAAAGAAACACGGAGCCTTACAGTTAGTTGAAATGAGTGGAACTGAGAGAGGCAAAGTTAGTGAGGACAGGAAGATTGAGCAGTGTGTGGAATTGTATTTAAGTAACTAATTAAATAATAAAATATTTATCTGAGAGTGTGGAATCTATGGTTACTGTTTAAGAGTTTGTTTTAACAGTGTGTTTGAAGAAGCATTGCATTCCTGAACTGACTGTACGTATATAGAAAGCCATGGCATTTTAATATTCTCTGAGACTGAAGAAAACAGACAAGCTTATTTCAAGTTTTGGAGTGTTAGAAAAGTGTCTATGACCAACATGAGAAAACAGCCTCTTCATGCTTTTCAACGTTGAAAACATATTCAAATGTAAAAATCCAATAATTTAATTGAAATAACAAACTCACTGATGTGTGTTTATCTTTCTTTTACACACAGGGATTTACTAACAATCACCTTATAGAAAAGTAGTTCTATGTGGTAAAATCCAAACTCAATGGAGCACTACACATAAAAGTTATTAAAATCAAATGGTTCCTTTAAACTTTAAATTCAAACTCAGAATGCCAGCTAATCCAAAAGGAAATTAAGTGAAATGCCCCTCTGGGATATGGTAAAATTAGTGCACTCAGGAAGAAAGTTAAATGATGAACCAAACCAAGAACAATGAAATTCCTTGGAAAAATACATGTTTTCACAATGGGTACACATGCATGTGTGCACATATCCAAACTTTAAACACAAATTAGTTACTGCAAAGGAGTATACTTCTAAAAATCATATGACCACCTTCTAGCTTCTTCTTTTTTATTGACTTGTCTAAATTCAAAGACAAATAGCTCCTTTAGACTTTTTGTTTATTGATATATTTGATTGTACAAAATATAAATGTTAAACCTTTAACAGAGCAATCATATTACAAGTATATAATTCTGATTTATGTTTTCTAAGCCCAAGGTCAAGTGTTAGGAAAAATCATCCTGCCTCTGACAACCTTTGTAGATCCCACACTCAATCAAAAGCACTTTGGTAATTTATGACATGATGATTAGCCCACAGGTTCTCCATAAATTTTGAGACCAAATCAAATTTTCACAATGTTCATTATTGCTCTTGAAGAGCAATAAACAATTTTGTTTAATAGAAATAATTCAATACAGATAAGCAAATACGTTGCTATAAAGGACTTGGTAGACTTCCGGACCATCTCTGAACAGTACCCATCAATGTTTTCAGTAGCTGTGAAAACTAGCCTATGTACCAACAGGTTCTGGGGTCCTGTAAATATGACTAGACCTGCCACTGGTGTGTGTGGCTTAGAAAGCTCTCAGCTACATATCTTCTCCTACACATCTGATTCTTCCCCTGATGCTTATTTGGTTTTCTTGGCAAAA
>JANZLP010000064.1:17453330-17467371 GCA_026930925.1 Chelictinia riocourii | reverse complement strand
CTTCCTGGAATAGGGCCTTCAAAAGGTCAAGCAGCACTGGAGAATCCACTGACCGGCCAGCAGCCAAGGAGATGCAGCTCTGGCCCAAGGTGACGAGAGAGCCTGAAATCCCAGTTGCTCTGCATCGGCCCCAAGAGCCACACACCCAGCGTTATGCACAGCAGCTCATTTCAGCCCTAAAGTGGCACAGCCTGGCCAGCACGGTGCCATACCCACGCTGATAAACCTTGCTCGATGCAGCTATATTCTGCTCCTTCCAGAGCCAACTTCAGCCCTCCACTGCCCAGCATCAACTTGCTCCAAAAGACCAAGACTCAAATGCCAATACGAGTCCAGTATGGCCTCCCCCACACTGCATTTGAGCATTATTTCCACGTGCTGCTGTGTTTTGCTAAGCCATTCTGTTCATTTCCAGGAGGATCCCACAGGGTTAAGGAATTAGCCTGGGGCATGGGAAAGTTGAGCTTCATTCCTTGATCTGCCACAGAAACCCCAAGTGCCACTGGGCATATCACTCAGCGCCTGCACTTGGGTCTCCTAACTGTAAAATAGGGATAGGAACCCTGTGAGGGTGTTGGCAAGAAGATAAAAGGTATTACCATCAGAGAGGTCCTTCGATGCTGTGATAAGAGGGGCCGTGCAAAAAACCCCTTAGATAAACAGTTTCAAAACTCAGCATTTTGGTGCTTTCTCTTCTACGCTTGATGTACTCTGTGATTTCACACAGCCAGCTTCAGTCTTGTTTGCTCACAGCTTCCTAAGCTTTAGAGGCTTCCAGCCCAAATAACAGGTCTTCCCTGAAACTGCAAAAGGTTGTGATCTTTACAACGGCAGTTTGCACCCTATGGTTTAAAGGGAGTAAGCAGAAATCTCTGTAATGCTTCAAGGCCAGCAGACCCAAGGCTTTACACTTGAGCAGGAGAACATGTGGCATTTCCCAATACCATCCCATCGACCACAACATTCACCCTCAGACCACACGACCAAGTGAAGCCTTTTCCAGAAATGCTGCCTCTCTAATGATTGCAAGCTCTGTTTTGCCCGTTAGCACTTCAGCAGACGTTTTAGGAGCAAGAGGGAAAATTATAGATAAATCATTCCCCAAAAGCCCTAGAAAAAGAAACCAAATTCTGTAAATACTTTCTAGGATCAGTGGTTTCAGCTACGAGATGACATGAAGTCACTGCAGGAAGATGTAAACAACCCAGGAAAAAAACATTGCATTTCAAAAGATGGGGTACTTCTAAGGCCACGGCATTCTAAACAGAATTATCTGATGCCAGCACTGTTTATTTGGTGTCTGAGGTCTCACATGCAGGGCAGCCACAGCTTATCAGAGAAGAGTTGTCACCCATTTAGAGAGGAGCTTTAAGCTAACAAATTCCTGCACTATGGAGATACCAACCACATGGGAGACTGGGGCTGATCATACTCATTTTCCACTAGGGAAAGCAGTTCCCACCACCACTCCCTCCTTCCTCAGGATTAACGCCAGTCAAACAGCGTAAGGAACAAACAGGTGAGCCAAGCAGGAGTCCTAACATCAGTATTCCAGTTATCCAATGGGCATATATATACAGCTAAACACTTAATAGATTCAGGAACTTCAAAGCACCACATTACCTGGCTGAATTGACCCTCACTTCCACCCTATTAGAGGATGCTTAAGAGAATAAGAAGCTTTCAATCACGTTCCGCAATATGGTTATCACGCACGCTGGGGTACGCTGCACAGAAATCCAGCCAAAAAACGGCATGAATTATTTTTTTCAGTTTCTGAAATGACTTTGCTGATGGGCCAGTGTCATTCTGCAGGTTCGTATAATATCAGATACCCTTCTGGTCCTTTGAGAACCTGTGAATTACAGTTAAGTAAGCCCTAGTAGCTTGTTCCTTGACGTTAACTATGGAATTATGTTGACATATGAAGAGTTGATTCATGTCGTGTTGCTCAGCATTTACCCTCTGCCAGCTGGGAGCATGCTTGGATAATTCTGCCTAAGTAGTTACAAAAACAGCAGAACTCAGGAGAAAAGGCTCCTGCAAAATTTGGCACCACTCCAGTTCGCCAGCTAAATGATTCCATCTGATATTCAAAACAGGCAGGTGGAAAATTATCCAGAGACCGGCCCCTCCGTCGCTGGGCCACAGGCGACAGCGGCGTGTCAAAGACCCCGAGCTGTTCCCGTTGCACAGGACCCCTCTCCCCCATCCCTCAACATCACTACAGAAGGATCTCAGGGGTTATTACTGCTTGAATCCACTCCCGTATCCAATGTTGGCCCGGGTGGGGAATCGCCTTTCCCTGCTCAGGCTCAGTAGTCTCTCCGGATCCTGCACACACAGTGCCAGCACAGCACCCAGGCCGGCGTTCAGCTCCAATGTCTGCATGGAAAGGGATCCTGCGGCCACGGGCCGTTGCTCTGCAACGCATCAATGCCCCAGCTCTGGAGAGAGCTATTCCGAGGCGTAATTGTTTATGGCATACGCTGACGGCTCTCAAACCAGCTTTCATGTAAGCCTGAATGCTCTGCTTCTGTTGTGTTAAGCATGGCTGGGTCTGTGATTACAGTGAAAATTAGTCATTTGTCTGATCTGGAGCTTTCCTTTCTTCTCCTCAAAGTGGGGCTGGAGTCTACAAAAATTTGGCGGCGTGCTCCTCCCCGCTTCATCCACCGTAGCCAGCATGCCAGACAGGCTCTGTCGGGCACAGGCCTGGTCCCCTGCCTCTCTTGTTCCTGCTTGCGGCGTGCTGTGTGTTTTCTGACAGTCCTGGCTCTCAGTCCTTGGTGCCTCCTCCTGAACAGCGTGTTGTCCTGTTTGCTGACTTGCTCCAGCAGCAAAGGGGAACCATACTGACCAATTCTCCCCAAGGGCCAGCCTCAGCCCAGCTCTGATGGGGTTGTGTGTCCAGCAGCAGAGATTACACACAAAGGCGCCTTTTCTCTGATACAGGGTAGGCTCCTAATAAAAAAAAGAAGGGGAAAAAAATCATATGAGATTTGGAGTTTCTCTGGGGACAGCACAGAGAGAGCACAGGAACAAGGGCCACATTGATAAATCCCTGTTTCCTGATGCTGGCTGGGGAAGGAGGGACCTCTGCAGCAGCAAAGCTGCGGAGCAACAGGGTCTGGAGGTGGCAGCTGGGCCGGAGATGGCCCACAGGGCACGCAGGCACACGACCACAGTGTGGGCAGAGATGGCAGGGACAAGCTGCCTGCTCCCCGTGGGGCAAGATAAGCCTGTAGAGGTTCAGCCTGCAGATGCTCTCCTGTTAGCAAAATGCCTGTTGTCTTCCTGCCATGTCCCCCCCCAAGCACTGCTTACAGCTAGCACCTTTTGCCACGTGTTAATAATGTGGTTAATTGCTGGGGGCAGGGTGTAGACACAGCCAACACTGGGGAGGGCGCAGCGTGCAGAGGGAAGGCTGCCCATGGTGTGGTAACAAGGTACAGCTCTGAGCTGGTGAAAGCAGGGTGGTGACTGGGAAATGTCTTTTAATTAGGCTGCTAAAAATCCTTCTCTCTCTCCCCATCAGCAAAAGGAAATCTGGGGGTCCACTGTCCCAGACACTCTTTTGTTTTGCTCTGGCGCACGGACAGTTGCAGGGGCTGCTCGTGGACCTCTGCACAGGAATTCACCAACCCAAAGAGCAAGTGAGCTGGGGTGTCTCATCTGACCCCCAAACAACTCAGGTCCTTCTGTGGGGCTCTGTGGGGACAGCTCAGCCCCACAGCGTGTTGCCCAGAAAACCTGTGAGCAGAAGCTTGAGCCTGGGGCTGAGACCCAGCAGGTCTGGGGACGGTGGCTTGCGACAGGGCTTGCTGCTGGCACAGCCGGCTCTCACAAAGTGCTGTGGCAGTGAAGCCATTCCTGCCGCGGGTGTTCACGGAGAGGCCTGGAGCCAGCTGCTGTGGAGTACTGATATACGGGGGGAGCGTCCGCTTTTCCCCTCCGCTGCGCTGGCTGATAAGCACAAAGTGTATGAAGAGGCGAGGCAAAGATGGACTTGCCCAGTCTCCAGGTCTGATACAGAAACATGGGCAAGGCGTAGCTTGTAGGTGGAGACAATAACTTTTGCTAGGCTAACCTAAACATGTTTTACACACAGACGTACCAGTGAGCAGGAGTGATAATGGCAGTGGAGTAGATAGATTGCTACTATCTGGATTACAAAAGGGCTTTTATTTAATTATGCTCAATTTGCTTCCTCTGCCTCTGGATTCCTGCACTGCCGGCACAGGGCTCGCCAGTGCCTTCCGCCTGGAGGCAGCAGCAGGCAGCAAGGCAGCGGGTGCCTGCACCCGGGGGACCTGCCCTGACCCTGCCCTGGGTGGTCGGAGCAGCCTCGCATGGGCGTCGAGCCCACCGAGCTCAGTGCAGCAGTGCCGTAGGACCCCCCATGCGCCAGCCAGCTTCCCCGGGGTCTGCAGGTGGGTGAAGCCCGCTCCCCTCCCGGCTGGCTTGGCTTGAGCCCCGCGCTGATTTTATTGTGGCTGCGGCACTTGACAGAGCTGGCGCGCGCTCCACCGCCTTCTATTTTTAAGACTTCCCTTTGAGCGTGTGCATGGGGTAGCTGCTGTCTCTGCAGATCTTGTCGACGTGATGGTGAAGGTCAGCTGGTGGGAGACTGCTGCCCCCCCCTCTGAGATGGAAGCATCTAGAAGAGTCGTGGGTCCAGGGACAGCCAAGGCCAGCCAGGACCATGAAGGTCATCCCAGCTGTACCACTCAGACCCGAAGGCTTCACACTGGGGTTTCCCCTTGCTGAGGCCTCTCCCCTCAATCAGACCATGGATGGGAATGCGGGAGGACGTCCGTTCAGGGTGCCCCTGCGGAGCCAGGGAGCCAGCGGCCCCGCTGAGGCAAGCATTTTCAACTTCTGCAATATGTGCTACACTTTCCCTAATATAAGCAGAAGAACAATATTCAACAAAGTTACGTCATGGGAATTACTTAAGGAAACCCACAAAGCGGTGTAAAATTGCTGGTTTAACACTGATAACTATTTTATCATTGATGACAGCATCTGAAAAGTAGCAATTCACAGCTATGAAGCAGCAACCTAAATTCATGACTACAAGGGCAAGGAAACAGAATTTTAAATGGTACCAATGCTATTTTTAAAGTTTACTAAAAGTATGTTATCTTTGAAAGGTCATGGCAGTAGGGGGAGGTTTCTGAGGACTGGAAGGATGTAAATGTCCCTGCTATCTTCAAGAAGGAAGATCCAGGGAACCAGAGGCCAGTCCTTACCTCAGTCCCTGAGTAGGTGATGGAACAAATCCCAAAGGACAAGAAGGTGAAATCAGCAGGACATATGAAGGGGAAATCATGCCTGACTGACCTGACAGCCTCCTACAACAAGCTGACTGGCTCAGTGGATGAAGGGAGAGCAGATGATGTTTATCTCTATTTTAGCAAGGCTTTCAACACCTTCCCACATAACATTATGTATAGTCAAACTGCTGAAATATGGGCCAGGTAAGCAGACTATGAGGTACAATGAGAAGTGCCCAAAGGGTTATGAACAGCAGCACAAAGTCCATTTGGATGCCAGTCACTTAGCAGATTGATACAGGGGCCAGTACTGTTTAACATCTTCATTAACGACCCAAACGATGGGAGAAAGTGCACCCTCAGCAAGTTTGCAGACTACACAAACTTGGATGAGCAGTTAATAATGTATCAGACAGCTGTGCTCCCATGCAGAGGGACACCGACAGGCTGGAAAATGGGCTAATAGAGACCTCAGGAACTTCAAAAACAGGGAAATGCAAAGTGTTGCACCTGAGGAGGAGAAATCCCAAGCACTGCTACATGCTGTGGACCGGCTGGAAACCTGCTGTGCAGAAAAGGTCTTGGGGGTCCTGGTGGACAGCAAGTTGAACATGAGCCAGCAGTGTGCCCTTGCAGCAAAGAAGGTCCATGGCATCCTCAGGATGCATCTCCAGCAAGTCAAGGGGCGTGAGCCGGGGAGGGCAGCAGCGAAAGGCCGGTGAGGGAAAGAGCAGAGCTCCTCCAGCAGCGAGCCCTCTCCAGCGGGTTCGGATAACGGCTCCAGTCGGCCCAACCCGGGCGTAGGGCATCCCCGCGATTTCTGAGTTTTGGGGTATTCTCCCCAATTTCTGCCCCCCCCCGTCCTTCAGGGTCGCAGCCTGCTTTGCTGCAGGCCAGGCATTCTCTGCACAGCTCCTTGGGAAGCATTCAGGGCTGAATTCCTGGAAAACTGGCATCCTGGCAGCCCAGGGGGTGGTTGGCCCATGGGAACGCTTTGGACGGAGGCGGTTTTCCGGCCCTTCAGGCTCAAATGTCCCCAGTTATCCCTCTCATTTTCCCTGCTCCGAGCGTGGCTGGAGCAAGGGCTGGGCTTGGGTCCCAAAGCCCCTGGCACTGGCTGCTGTCCCCGGGATGCTCCCAAAGCCGGGTGCCTCCACCCCATCGGCTTCACCCCATCCCGCTGGGCCGGCCGTGCTGGCGCTCCGTTGGGATCTGACATTTGCTGTTATCACGAGACTGGAAAAATTACCCCATGGTTTCTAATTACGGCAGCGGGGTCGGTGCTGGGAAGGTCAGGGAAGAGGGATGGTGCCAGGGCTGCGACGTGGCCGGATACCGGCAGCTGTGGACGTGTGACTGAGCCCAATCTTTCTTGGCGCGGCCCCAAATGTCTCGGAAACAGCCGGTCCCCGCCGGAGCCGCCGGCCTCGTGCTGACTCCGTGAGTGCCTGAGATGGGGAGCAGGTGGGGAGCGCCTTAATAAAACGCTTTGGGGTGCTGGATCCAGCGGTGGCATCACCCCAACTGAATGGCTTCTGCCAAGTGAAGGAAAAAATTTGGTCTGTTTCATTCATTTTATACTTGCTGATTGAACACAGTTGTTAAGGTTATATGTGGTGATAGCTTTTCCATTTTCAGGACAAGTACATGCAGTAAGTGTGCTCTTCATTTAGTAAAACCGATCATTAACAATTGATGCAAAGAGGCATAATAGCTGTTACTGTTGTTCTTTTGCATCAAGTGCTGGGTTCAACTGGGGATTAAATTGTCTCATGTCCTACACATTAATAAATGTTAACGCTGACATTTATGAGGGTAGCATGAAGGATATTTCAGGCTTTCAGATGAATGTCATTTTAGAGACTGTTGATTAGATGTTTACATGCTCATATTGTTGCTAATAATTAAAATTAACTTCAATTATTGGATGTACAGATATCAAACCTTTATTGACAAATATTAATAAGGTATATATAATACATATGTAGTATATATAAGATGTATATAATATCAGTTAGGGTAGGTTTTCAGTAATGAGATTTTTCTATACTCTCAAGTGCAAATTCACACTGGGCAAAATTATTATTTACTACTTAGTTTAATATTTTTAAAAAACATAGTCAATCCCAATTCCTTCATGCAGAGGGAATACAGTTTTTCTGCTTTTGTAATGGAATGGAAAGTAATGATGCATTCCAACAAATGCATAATTCTTTCTTTTGGTGTTTATGATCAACTTCCATAAATAGAGCAAAGCACTAAGATAAGAGTATAACACATGAATCCTGTAGTAGCAGAGATGGAAGTAGTTATGTCTAAAAAGATATTAGCAAGTAAAAACAAATTGCCTGTAAAACTATTTCTTCATGTTGTAAGGCTGAGTGTTACAATGACCAACTTGTGCGAAATTTCTGCTGATATCCACGATGCTATGCACCTATGTCGCAGACTTCAGGTGAAGTATTGCCCTTTCTGCCACTACCTCAGTGAACTAGAGTTTGTTCTAGTTTCATTTTCCACTTTCTCTGCCCATCTAGCATTGGCCTGCTCCTTGTATCCATCAAGCAACTCCATGGCCTGGTACATTTCCTTTCAGCACCTCTGGTTTAGCTACTCAGCAAAAGGAGTTTTGATTCCAGTACAGGTCACTGTAAGTGATTTAGCTGTAATCTTGCCTATGGATATGCTAGGATTGAAGCTAGACGTCCTGAGTACTCAGAATCCCAGTTATGCATTGCAAAATTTGCAGTGAAGCTGAGCTGCCATGGATTCATTTTCTATGCTTAAGCAAGCTAGATTAGAGATGCCTCTGGTGTAACACTTCTGCTGATATTTCTTTCACAGTGTACCTACTTGATGGCAGCTGGGCAAAACGCTGCCCTCTTTAAACAGGAATTCTCTAGCTTATGTTTTTTTCATTACTATTTATTCTCTTTTTCCTGCTGGTGGTTTGGGTTGACAATTGGACTTGATGATCTTAAAGGTCTTTTCCAACCTAAATGATTCTATGATTCTAAGCTTGTTCAGCTCTGGAATTACAACACTGAACCTGTCTATAAAACGCTCCATATAAAAAGTTGTACTGTATTACTCCAGTCATTTGATCTGAAAATAAACCTTGTCATTTCAATACATTCATGCAAAGCAGAACCAGGGAAAAAAAGTAAATGTGGTCTGTAAGTTTTATGTGTATAGTGAGAAGAATATCAATCATGGTTCATGAAAGAAAGGACAACACATGAGATTTTAAGAGTCTGTTTATAAGAAACAACCCAGCTGAAGTAGTTGTTTCTTAACACCCTCCAAGTAACAAATTGACCATATGTTGTTAAAAGAGGGCAAGCAGGACCTGAAAAGTGCCAGAGAGAAATATGTTTTCAATTCTATGCATACTAAGCCTAAAGTATACTCTCATCTGCCTAACTTAAGAGGTAACACCAAAATGCCTAAGAAGATGAGCGTAGCTAGAGGAGGGAAACCTCAAATACACCTACCTTATAACAAATTTTTTAAGTCTTTAAAAAACTAACAGTGCCATCTTGAAATTATTCTACTTTTATGGGCAGCCAACTTAGAGAATGCTGGCGGGGGGTCGTGGTATCAGAGTTGCTCAGACAAATAAATAAACATGTTTCTGCATTCCAAGAAGCTGCAGGGAACAGAAAAGCTTGCACAAGCTGTTAGAAATTTACAGTAAACATGGCTTTTGATCACAAGGGCACATATTGCTGTTGTGAGGTTAAACACAACAGAAAAAAAGTCAAAGTGTTTTTTTTTAAAACTGGCCAGTTGGGGAAAAATACTATTTTTTCTACTAGAACTCATACAATGTTTTCCATGAGAGCAGTTTGTTTCTAAATAATGCTGAGGGGTTTTGTGGTTTGGGTTTTTTCCCCCACAAAAAAACAAATTGCTGTTTTTGCTATCTAAACCAAAAGGAAGAAATTACAAACATACTCAGGGCTTGCTCAGTCACTCAAAGACTAAACTCAATGGCTGTGTGGCCACATCCAGTTCAGCACAGCATACTTTCACCTCCACATTTTCCCTGTGGTAATTGTTCTCACAGGTGCCAAGGATGATACGGGCCAGACTATGTGTGGTACACTATGGACAGATAACACTGTCATCAACTGCAAAGACTTCATTATAAGTGTAGTCACAGGTAGTAGGTTTTTATAGCCCTAGTGTCTGAAGTTGTGTGAGGATTCTAGATTTTATTTGCTCTGCGAAACAAACAACCTAAAATGACTTTTCCACTCTTTGTGTCTATGGGGGAGAACTTCACAACATAAAGATTCAAAAAACAGACCAGAAGTACTAACAAAAAGTGTGGATTTATATAATGATTTTTACATATTCTTGTGACTTTTCTAAAGCTTGGGATTTCGCTATGTTGTTTATGTGTCAACACAGCAAAATCTGCAATTACTATCCAAAAGGTACAAATAGGAAACAGAAGTTTCCTATTCAGGTCCTACTGTTCCTAAGTTTTCTATTGACAGTTCAATGGACTTGTTCAGGTTTTAACGGAACTTCACAGAAAACCGTAGTCTGACCCTAAATCTGAATCTCCTAAACCACAAACCAATAACTTATTCATTAGGCAATCTTTACAACTTGGGTAATGTTTACTTGAAAAAAATAAACTAATATGAATAACTGCCTGTTGAACCCAAAATTTCTGAGGATAGGTATTTTACATTAAAAATACTTAGAGATACCTATGCAGTGAAATAAAGAGTCAATAATAAACGGTGGATTCCCAAGCTTAAAAAGGGAAAATTAGAAAAGCTTGTAGAGGAAAGCTCAGTAACATTTCCCAATATTTTATTTAATTTTAAAATCTGAAGTATTTATCCTCATTCACCCCAAAACTAAAACAAAGCACTTTCCATTTTTTGTTTCTCTATTAGAGAAGGCAGATAGAAAAGAAAGAGATCATATTAACTGAGAGCTTTATTTTTGTTGAGTTTAAAAATTTCAATGAGCTTTGCATGGCTGACATCTACATTTGAAATATGTGAGAGCAGTTTAGGGAAAATCAGTGGCACACAGATTTATTTTGTAATACTATGTATGGAAAACAAAATGAAGTGTAGCGGAAGGTGGACAATCTTACAGAGATTATGTAAAGGTATTGAAAGTCCCCACATTAATGAATGTTTGCTAAGCCCTCTTTTATTATCTTCTATCTAAATATCTTCACAAGGAATTGTCTTTACTGATTACTACTACCACAGCTACTAATGTGGGTAAATTGGTGAAAGGTATATTACATACACCAAGTATTGAAAGGGAGGAATTCAGGAATAAAAGTAGGGTTACACAGCATGTACTTCAGGATTTATAGCACAATTGCCTTTTCAAGAAAGGGTCACTTTGGAATACAATAGTTGTTTCATTTATCTTGTGCTGAGTTACAATAGAGTGTGGACTCAAAGTTGATTAAAAATTAAAATGCACTTTACTTAACATAATGCTAAAGTGATGCTGCATAAATTGAACTGACTTTCCTATTTCTCTCATCACAGTCTGCTCTCCAGTTTCTTTTCACATGCTGATATTCTTAAATGCCAGGCATTTTCTGAGAATTTAAATGTTAAGGATTAGAAGAGCTAATTGCTCCCAGGGCTAATGGCCACTATTACATGGAGCATGACTGCAACATTCTTCTGCTTCATTTGGTTCTCTGATATTCCCTTCCTGTACAGTCAGGAGGTCACCTACTATACTTATATGGTATAGAAATACAATGAAAGTATATCTTATTCCATAAATTTCATAGAAATATATGATAGAAATATATTTGTATTGCATAGGAATGCATTGCGTCTCAGTACATGAAAATTTCCAGTGTTGAACTTCATGTGAATTCATCCTTAATGCTAGCAATAATTTTATTTCCTACTTAGGAAGACCTCAATTTTTTGTCCTCAGATTAATTCTTAACATTTCAGAATGTGATCACAGTTACACAAGATACAGCAAGTCATAGGTAAGTAAGAATGTCAATTAAGAATACTTTCTCACAGGATTAGGTAACCAGTGTAATTTCTCAGATGTAAACTTCTCAAAAGTCCAGCTGATTTTTTTCTGTTCTACCCTTACTTTCAGGTTCTTTGATAGCCCTATTCATTCTAGGTAAGTATAGCACTCAGTTAGCATTTTCACCCATGACACATGCAAAGATCTATCTCCAGGGGCATCTTGCTCTATTACATTCTTCTTTTCCTGAAATGTGATTGCATTATCTTGAATATGGCTTAAGTTTTTTCCTTGTCTGAATTTTCCTAAACTTTTCTTAAACATTACCATCAGAACTACTGCCTGTACCATCCTGTTACATAAATCAGCTTTCAGCCAGTCAGAAATTTCATGTGCCTTTGATTTTTGGATCATTATTTTTTTTCATAGTGTGCTATCTCCTTCCTATCTACAGAATCCTCTTACCAAATATAATTAACATTTCACCATGTTGATTATTCTGCTTCACATTGTTGCTAGTTTTTTTATATATTCTATGAAGTTGTTAACTGATATTGATTAGTTGTTAATATTTATTTCTATATAAAATTAAAAGATTCTGTTAGGTGCTTTTATTGCTTTCCTGTGAAGCTTTTTACCACTAAAAATCATGTCATGAAACACAGCAATTTCCAGATAGCAAAGGAACTACTCAAAATAGATTACATTAAAATACTCTAAGGTCCCAGAATATTCATGGTTAGCCTTCTTTCTACTTCCCCTTTCCCAAGGCCTTGGATTTCAGGTCAGCTGTGCAACAGTTTTTAAGGTCAAAAAACTTGTTAGCTTATTAAATGGAACCAGCTTCAAAGTGGAAATGCCTGCAAATCACCCTTCTTCAGCATAGCCTCTGTTAAAAAAAAATTCCTTATAAAGTCAGGACTTGTAAAGTCAGAACTCCAGAGTGGAGGAGAAGACAGAAAGGAAGAATTACGTGACAGATCCCAGTATCCTCATTTAACGCACACAGTAACACAGTTCTGAAAATCATCAGCAACCACAAGTACAGGTAAGCAGAAGTATCAGAAAATAATAGAATTAGGCTTGACTCTAATTAAAGTTAGTGGGAAAATGTAGATGACAAAACAACAAGCAAAAAAAACCCCAAACCCAGCAATGTGGCTCCTTACACATACTGGAGTCTCTCACATCAACATTATTTTACATGATTCTTTTTCATACATTAAATAGCTGCAAATTCAGTTTTGAAGCCTCTATACTTCTCATACTCTTTGTACTGAAGCTCGTTTTCCATATATTTTTCTTACTCCCCCATGCAGTTTTGCCGTGTATGTACAATGAATTATGTTTTGGATCGACTTATCTTTGCCTTGCCTCTGGAATTCTCTTGGATGGTCTTGTTCTGCAGCATGGTTAGGCTTCTCAGTCACTTTCACCTGTTCCTTTTACAGCTTAGTGGCCTGTGCCATTTGGAAGGATTTCTCTCATTTATTTAGAGGTATCTGCATGGGAATAAGGTAGGGCATAGGCAATCATTTATTATTAAGCTTTTGTATATTTTCAAAATTTTGCATATGGGCCATGGCTCTCACATCCATCTGCTTAATGGTTCTATTTTTCTGCCAAAGGCTTCCTATAAGGAAGTTTTTCACTGTTTTATCCTCTTGTTTAGAATCACAGTATTCATTAGGTCTTTGGCACTTTTTATGGTGACTGTGCAGAATTTGTGCTGTTCTTAGCCCTTTCACTTTTTTCCTCCTTTTGAACAGTAAAGTCTTGGTTTCTTTTCCTACATCCCTTTTTCCCTCTTGATTTGTTCTGCATAACAGTTCAGGTTTTAATTTTACTTTTTAAACCAAACTAAAAATCCTGGTTTCTTAGTGACCATTCTATATGTCCCTTTGACTGCTCTTGACTTAATTCCAAATAGCAAAGAGTGTGTTTTGAAGTCATCAGCCTCCTCATTAATGCTTCTGTATTACATGACTCAGTCACAGCCACACAACCACTGAGCATCTGACCCCATCAAAGTCTGTTATCACTGGGTAATAGCTGCCTTGTTCTATATTCAGTCTCACAGAGGAAAGTAGATCAGACCATTGTGGGTACAACAGTGTGTAGACATTAAATAACACATAGCAACTCTGGCCACAGGATGAATAGTGATATACAATAAAGAAGGTGTTTACATCAGGGAGCTGGTATTGGTCACAAATGCTGTCTGCCCAACAGGAGACCAGGGAACAGTAAAGAATGAGACAGGGCAAGGAGGAAAAGGAGAGCAGCAAAAATAAGATATGAAAAAAAAAAGAAGAAAAAAAATGGTGAGAAGAGTCAGGAGACCTATATGAGACAAACTATCTGGTGTTTGAGTCCCCAGAAAAGGACAATGGGTTTCTCTAAAATACACTTCAGGTTGGAGCTTGTCAATTCTGTTTATTCAAGAAACTAAACTTAAAGGTATTTATTTTTAAGTTTTCCAAAACTACATTAACATTCCCAAATTAATAAGTATATGTTCTCATTTGAAAGCTTCCTAAATAGCTCTCTGCCTAGGATAACTTAAAATACAGCACTATAAAATGGAATTTGCAAAGAGATCTGTGAACAGAAATAACAGTGGAAAGCTATGTATACTGCATAGAGTGCTGCCATGCCTTTGGGTGTGCGGGAGACAAGGAATAGGAGCGTTGTGGAAGGTAAGAGTTGTGTGGTAAGCCTCAAACGCCAAGTTTTGAGTTAGTGGCTAGTGAAGTAACTAAAATACAGGGTGC
>JANZLP010000064.1:17434622-17445295 GCA_026930925.1 Chelictinia riocourii | reverse complement strand
CTGTTTCTCAGAAAGCAATGATTTCTTCTTGACTAGCAGAAGTGAAGAAGAGACAGCAGAAAACGTTTGGGTCAGTTCTGTGTCCGCTGAAGTCAATAGAAGACGAATGAGGCCTTAAGTCTTAATTCAGCTGTTGATATTTATTTGGCATAGAATGTGCTTATGTAAGTTATACTACAGCTGCTGCTATTTAACTGCTTAGAAACACTTCTTGAATTGAGAAGTATTGCGATACAAATTTGTGTGGCAGGTACATTTAACAGCTTAGTTGCAGCTGAGCTGGCTGATATTGAAAGGGTTGCTCCCAGCTCTGTTTTAACAGGAACCATTATAATGTGTTTAGGGGCATTAAACCTGTAACAGTATATACCAGTTTCAAACCTAACATTGAGGGCTGACAAGCGATGGGAGGAGAAGCGGGGCAGTGATGCATATGGGGCGGTCACTCATGTAGCAAGAGGGTTTGGCCTCAGCTGCTGGGGAGGGCAGCCAGGCTCAGTGGCATCCCTTCTTTCGGGAAGGGGTAGAGGGGATGTTGGAGACAGCCAGCTCCCAGGAGACCACCATCAGGGAGTGATGTGGTGGGTACCAGCCTCTCCAGGATGATGATGCTGTGCAGAAGGTCTGCTGGCTCTTGGAGGCAGCAAGCTGAAAGCTGAGAGGAGCCCAGGAAGGGGAAAAAAAACCCTGACGTGTGCCATATTTCAAAACATGAGATGTGAGAGTTTAATGGGCTCTGAGATACCAAAGAGGACAGGAAGCCTAAACCTGTAACCAGCACATAAAGCCCAACAGCAACACGCAATACAATCACCACATTCCTTCACCTGCAGTGTTTGCCTGCAGCCCCCGAGGACAGACCCCACTTGCCCGCAGAGCACCAGCTCTGCCGCTTAACTCAAAGACATATCAGTGCAAGAGATCCTGACCTGAAGAGCTGTGACAAAAGCAGTAAACAAGGTTTTAAATAAAAAGCAATGCTGCCCAAGGCTGGGCTCCAGTGAGAGGGGCGAGCTGGGAAAGCATCCCGGCAGCATGGGGCTGGCAGGTACATCACTGTGAGTTGTGGCCAGCACCGTATTACTCTGTTGCAAAGTTGAGCAGTAAATCCTGGCCAGAGGATCTCCTGGAGGCACCAAGGGACAGTCACCACCAAAATTTATGGCTCAGAGGTGGCAGAGCCATGCTGTAAATATAAGAGGCATGCAGAAGAGCTGGCCCCTGTGCTTCCCCAAGAGGAAGCTTGTCCCCTTGGCTGCCCTCTTCCCTGGCCTAATTTTCTCTCATTTTGGTTTCGCATCCAGCACTGCTCATTGCTGTTAAAACAGCCCCGTCTCTGGAAGGAGCTGGTACCTGTCCCTGGCAGCACTGGAGATGGCTGTGACACAGATAACAACCACCACAAGTCACACTAGTGGCATCGGGAATAAGAGGGAGCCGAAATTTGGGGTGGGCATGTCTGCAAGACCTCGGCTCTGCAGTAGCAACCTCTCCCCATCACCACCATCCGGGCTTTGCTGCCTATGGTCAGCCTCTCCCAGGGTTTAACCACCCCAGCTGCATCCCACGGGCTCACTCCTTATCGACCCCCACCGAACCAAACCCTGCAGATGTTCCCACCTGTTTAAGGCCAGAAGAGATCATTTCAGCTGTGCTAGCACTTATCCCAGTGAATAAATCTTCGGCAGTCGCAACTTTTCTGCCAAGTGATGCTGATGGCAGCCGGCGGGGCTACGCTAGAGGTGAATGCAGGTCTCAGCTGAATGCGCCAGCCAATGATGGGCGGCACTGGGATGCAGGCAACTGGGCTGCGAGCACTCTGGGTTTTCATTGTGGGTAGGGGAAAATTAGCATCCGTACTTCTGAACAGTGGCCGAGGAATCAGAGGACATTATCAATGGGCTGGAGAAGGGAAGGGAAAAGTCTCCTTGGAGGATTCACCTGGCATATGATCCCACAGCAGTGGTTATCCCCCAGGTGCACCAAATCCATGGACATGGGAAGAGAGCCTGAAAACATGTTCAAGGGGACAAGGTGGAAAATCCTGTCAGGAATGTGAAAGAATAAAAGCAGCTGAGGGGGTAACTAACAAATATCTATCCAGGAATTAAAAATAATAATTATGAAATAAACTAAGGTTCTCCTGTTGACTTCACTTTGGGATTTTGCCCTGATGGGGGGGATTTGTAAGCCAGATTTCTCCTTAATTTCTTATCTTGCTAAGAATGACCATTTATCCTTATTCTTGTTATTTCCTGTCTGTCAACAAAATCAGAATAAATTCTCCTTTTATCTCATGTCATCAAATATAATGAATGTCTACACAGTGTCTTTTCAATTTTATTTTCTCATTCTTTTCTCTCCAATTTCTAAATTAACCTGAATAATTTAATTTACCTCACTCACTTTCTTTGTACCATCTGATTATATTTTCTACTAATTTCTATATTTTCTACTCTTTACAAGAGATTAATACCTCCCATTTTGAGACCATCAACCAAAGCCTATGTCTGTATAGAAGTAACAGCAACAAGCTACACAGGTTATATGTAGATGACATAATACCGTGCACTAACTACATCCAAGAAAGAAAATTAATCTATTCTGCATCAGATATATTGGTCTGAGTTCTTAATGCATAAGGATGTACCATCATGGTATTAGCTCTGCATCTGGACTGCTGCAGTAAGTAGTTTGGGCACAATGTATCACTAACAAGGACACTGACTATGGCTCCAACAACGTGGGTCAACACTGCTTGGTATCTGCCAGTCATGTCAAAGAGCTACATAACATGCCTGTAGCTGTGGTGCTAGCCAGTTTTTGGTCCCAAGCTACTTCCAAAGTAGGGCCTATGCTGTTCATCCTTTGTGCTGCATTATGTAAAGCCAAAGATGACCCATAAATTCTCTGGAAATGATCTGATGCTAGACTTTCTGTTGCGACATTAATATTCCAATTTAGACTTACTAGCTTACGTTAAATTAAATTATATTATGTGAAATAAAAACCTTACCATGCTGTATTTCTCTCTTTTGAAAGAAAAAATAAATAAAAGTAATTTATTTAAGGCCTTAACTAAACAGAGGTTAACGAATTTCAGAGATCTTCGAGATAGTCTTAGAAATAGTTTAATAGTTTTTTTCTTTTCAGATTCTGAAATAGTTACATGTCTTCTGCATATCTCCTCCTCTCTGTCTCTTTTTTCTCCCTTTATCTGTTTATTCATAATTTAGATCCAGTAAAATGTAGACCCAGAAAAGATATATATAGGTATATATCTATAATTTTCTCCTTTAGTTCATCATCACTGACCTATTATACAGATCAGTGCCTTTTCTTCCAGTGCCTTCTTTTCCTTTGTTCTGACTTTGAATGTTGTAAATGGCTGTGCAATTTGTTTTGCTATATTAAAACTAGCCTTTTTTTTCCACTTAGTGCAGTACAGCCAAACAAAGGACAGTGCAAGGACATAGAGTCCATCATGAAATGCCTTTTATTTCACAGCTCTTTTCATCTGCTCAACAAATAACAGAAACCATGGTTAATCACTGCATACTTCTGGTTCCCTGGGCACTCATGGAGCTCTCCATATGGTCTCTTCAAAATGGAGGCACTTGCATATATCAGATCTAAATTATGCTAAGAAATATGATCATATAGTGGAACAGAGTAATAATAGGAAAGGTACCTGCTCAACAAAAACAGAAACTTAGCTAATAATCACGCTATATTTCCAAATCCCAGGGTAGGAGAACACTGTACTAAATACATAAATCTCCATTCTGACATTAATTTCATAATCTTTAAAACGTATTCACTCTTGAGCTTTAAACATTGTTCCTTCATGCAAGAAACTCAATAGCACAATGAATAATTATTTTTTCTTCATTCCTCTCTTGTTTTCGTCTTTTTTCATCTTGCTCTTGGTAAGACCAAGCTTCTCTAAGTCCTTTTCTTTTCTTTATTTTGTTTTCCATCCTTATTATTATTTTCTTCATCCTTTACTATTTCACTACTTGTTTTTGATTAGCATCCCTTAAGATAAGTAAGGTTTCTAAGCAAATACAGTATATAATTATTTTCTACAGAGAAAAGTTTAAAATAATTTTATTCATGTACTATAGGCATCATATTGAACAACTTGTAGAGAAGGTTACAGATACATGTCACCAGTGAGCAAAAATGGGTTTGATTAAACATTTTGCTTCAGCAGGTTTTGAGATGGTACATTAGTATTATGAATCAGGAGTACTATTAAGCAAAGAAGGCAGGCCAGAGCAAATAAATGAGTCCATTCCTAGTTGGCAGTAGTATGCCAGACTCCCAGCTGGTGTAAACTAGCATCAGTAAACTGATCAGACCACTATGAAACTACACATGTGGGTACCAGCTATTGTTATCAAGGGCAACTGAACAGGTGCAATAACTGCTGTAGATTAGGCCATTCAGGTGAAAGGAAATTACTAAAAAGTCAAGTCTCACCCACCCCCCCCGCCCAAAAAAAAGAAATATAAAAGAATATTCTGACTGAAAATTAAGAAATCAAGACATGTTAAAACTAAGTTTCCCTGTTAATTCAGCCCACATGTGCTGTGGGCCTAAACCTTAGCCTGATCAGTGTCAGTGCTTACCTCAGCTGGAGAACACTTAGCAGGATGAAAAGGTGTGCAGAAAAATTATATGTGCCTTAATTTGAAAAGTAGCACAGATGGCATTTTACATTGGGCAGGGAAAAAATAAGGAAATTAGTAATAAACTTTTTTTTCTTTTGTTTGGTTTCAGGTTTTGATTGCTGCAGCTTGTAACTGGCACATTAGTCACATATTAGCACATTTAACAAAGCTCAGCAGATAGATAAAAATTACTGGAAAGAAAGCCTGGAAGAGTGAGCTAATTAAAAACTTTGGGGAGCTATGGGATTGATGTGAAGGGGAGGTGATTAAAAAAATCCACATACAATCTAAGAGGCTAGTATTTGCTTCGACCATGGCAAGAGATCCCTGATCATCTATCTAATAACCATTTAGGTAACAAGTATTTAGTCTTGCCAGATCCCTCTTCTCCACTAAATAAAGCTTTTCCTTGACAGCTATACTTTCTCCAAGTGTTTCTCCAAGGCAAAAGGACTTCATTTTCCTATAGAGGTAGCAGAGAACATGTGCTGTTACTCACAGTCTTAAATTAGGTAACTACATACTATTTTTCCATGGGACCTAAGCCTTATTCAGCACATAAGATGAGCACTTACCTGGACATGAACCAGAGTTGTGCAGTGGGAAGACGAAAATGTAAGCTTAAAGCTTGTGCCAAACCCAGCAGATCAGCAGGTGCTTTGAGATTTAAAGGTCCAGAACAAGCAAGGAGGGTAATAGTAGTTGTGCAACTACAAACTCACAGTAGTTCAATACCTACTTTTCACTGACAAAGTGAATGCCAGAGCTGGCTGCCAACAAGATGCCTTCTGATACATTTTGAAGACGTTATGTACAAGTTAAACAGGGCAGAATGTGCTATCATGCTAGAATCAGCAAGCTTAGCCTGAGCCACCTTCATCAGTGGGCTAGGCCAACTTTGTACTAAAGGATACATGCAAATTCCTTGTGTTTCATTCCTGTGGCTTTGCAGGGGGGTGCCAATCACCTGTTGAGTGGTGATAATAGTTTATACTGCTCTACCCACTTGCAAGAACTCGGAAGGAAGTTTCTGAAACATCTCTTAATTTGGTTTTAATGTTGCTTTAATACAAAAGATATACTAAATTTTGTGTACTTTTTTGCAATTTTCATAGCATTGCTTTTATTCTTAAAACTCTGTATTAAAAAGGTAGACTTTTTTTTTAAATAAGTTGAGTTTGGACTTGAAGCTCTAAATCACAGTGTAAATATTTTCATAACCAGAGTTTCTCATTAATGGAAAATATCAACTATCACCTTAGGGTTGTGTACTGTTAAATATATAGTAGGTCTAAGCCCTTATCTAGGCTAGCACCTTTATTCAGGACAGACCCAGGTAAACTTTTTTCTTAGACAGCTTTTAATGTGAAACTGTTCTTGGTATTGCCAGATAAAAATTTACCTAACTGTATGCATTAATGCATTTGTCTATGTGTTGATGGAGACTGACGATCTCCAGGGAGCTACAATCAGTTCTTAGACTTACTCTCAAAGTATCCCCTCCTCCACTAGGGAATGGAAGCCAGACCTATCCTTCTATTTTTGATACATCCTGCAGTTCAGCCTCTTGCTGGAAGGCTGTACAGCCTTGCAATGCAGATTCACTCCACTGGAATATATTTTCATCAGCTGCACCTGTATAATGTGTCCCCCATTTAATATGTCCAAATAATTTTGGACATGTTTAATTTTAAACTTAAATTTCACTGGCACTAAATACAGGTAAGACAATTGGGCTAAGACTATAACACAACAACTCTAAACCTGTAAGGGACTTAAACAGTGTTTTCTTTCTGTGTGAATTTGGCTCTTCAGCATTCAAATGAAGATTTGAATTCCATGTCCTGTGCTTGGTGCACTGCATCTTTCCTCCCTAGAGAAGTTCAGATTACCTCAATTAGATGAAAACTATATTTTTATGAACATCAGTGTAACATTGTCACATTGTTCCACTCCTAGGAGTGACATATAAAGAAAAAGCCTGCCTACTAGTACTGCTGGTTCTACCAGCTATAATGTTAGTAGAGTCTTCTAAATGCAATTATTTCTCCAGGACAAGGGAATGTCATTTAGCTTAGCCAGGAGCTAGCCCTTTGCTTTAAAAAATGTCTAACTGAACTGTACCCAGCACTTTGTAAGGTGTTTTCCCTTTCATTTTCCTTATGCACAATTATCACAGTCTGATCAGTGAGCAGGACTGCATTCCCATGAGTGTCTGCACACACACAAACACACACACACACACACCCCCTTCATAATACCGACAATGTAGGAATGGAGAGAGGCCATGCTACTCCACAGCTCTTCCTCACCACATTTTGCTGGCTGGAGCAGAAGCCCTCTTACAACAGTATCTTTCCTCTTATCTTCCTTCTTTCCCACTTGCAAATCTCTATCTGTTTGACAGGTTGGTTGCTTCTCAGCCATTTAGGACATTACCTTTTTCTTTTTCAAAACTTCCTACATAGAGTTAGGTTTTATCTTTTTTTTTAATGGTCCTCTGCCCCAACATGGTTAACAAGTATATATTGTTTTCTACCTGGTTTTAAGCCTGTGATGGTATTTTGGGGCACCAGATGTTTCTCTGCATGAAAATAGTCTCAGGAGATTGCTGATTTCCTATTTACTCTGTGTATTTTTTTTCAAAGTTCTGAACTGGACATGCTAATACTCAAGAATCAGCATGGAGCAGAACTCATTAGAGATATGCTGATGTCTACTGACTTGGACTGCAAATTGCTGCAAAATGACCAAGCATGCATTTTAACCACAAATTTATTTAGAAAGTGTTTTAATGCAGACAATTTTTAATATTTTATTAATAGCACAAGGAAGAGAAGTCTAAGGCTCTCAGATATGAGTTTTAAGAAAGGCTATGGGTAGGTGGAGAGAAAACACAAAGAACTAATTCAAGGTAAAAAAACTCAGGCATGTGGAGCCATATGGAGGATGGCCTAGATAAGAACAAGAGCAAAATTCAAAGCAATTAGTTGTGAAGCTCTGGGAGAACAGCATGGATATGAATTTATGAATGTTTCTTGTCTCAATCTTGATCTGAATTCAATTTATCCTTTATGCCCTTCTCTTCTTACTTGCTTTAGTAGTGCAGAATAATAAAAAGAAATAAATCTTCCTACTCTTTTTCTATTTTGAATAGGAATTAATAAAATTGACTCATTGTTCTGCATAATACATTTTGTTGTGACTACTTTTGCCAACACATGCAGATTTGATGCACTGTGTGATTACTGTTTCTGCAAATCTCAGACACCTAGTAATTTCTTTTCTTAAATATAGTGCGAACAGATGAGATTCAGCTAGACTCCTAAGAAAAGTATGTGAACTTAAGCACATTTGGTGTAATGCTCCAATATTCTACATACACATCCGTATACATATAGTGAGCTGCTTCACTGGAAAAGGGGCCTAAAACTTCTTGTACTCTTAAATTGATGTCAGGGAAAGTTTTGGTTGAGATGAATTTGAGAGAGATGTCAAAACTTACCTATGAGTTATCAAAATATTTTAATAAAATGATACATGTCCTAAGAAGACTGCAATTTTTCATATTGGCTTAACAATATTGATTGAAAAAAAGAAAATTGCTGTAAAAAAATGAAATCAACTTGAATTCACCATCTTTGAAATTTCCATCATGAATTTGACAAATTCTAAATCTAACCAGGAAAAAGGAAGTGGAATACTGACGAGAAAGGTACAAGTTCTGTTTCCACGTATGTTAGAAACTGATTGTCTGGTCTCAAAAATATGCAGAACTATATGATACTTTCTCAGTCAGTCCCCTGCTACCACAGGCAGTGTGTGATTTAGTGCCTCTCATAGACTAGGTGCTCATTTCTGCTTGTGATATTTACCTATAAACCTGAATAACTATGTCTACAAACTTGTTAAAAGGCTTAAATAATATTTGGAAGTTTTTTGAGATCCACAGATTACAGATAATAAGGAAGTCCAGAACATTTAGGAGTTGTAGTAGTGTTGTATTTATCAGTGATTTTGTCTTGTACTTTGATCTTCACAGTCACTTTCCATTTCAAAGCAATAAAATACTGAACAATTCCCTCAGATGTGGTTTCTGCATAAGAATTCTCATTTTTTTCTGAGACACCCTGCATGACAGCACTGGGATAACAAATGGGCATATGTCTGAATTACGAAGAATCAGTTATATGAATACAATTAAAAATATGATGTCTGATTTCCCTATTTGCTCCACGTAAAGTCACAGTTAAGCAAACAGTTTGCATTTCTCCTTACCCAAAATGTGATTTGACTGGGGTGTAAAGCTAAAGGTATGCTTAATTTCTTGGCTAATCAAGACGCTATGTACATACCACCATAAAAGACAGTAAAGCTATGTCCTGCTTTCCACTGGGACAGTTAGCTTTTCTTCCTAGTAGCTAGTACAGTGTGGTTTGGATTTAGTGCGAGAATAGTGTTGATAACACACTGATGTTTTAGCTGTTGCTAAATAGCGCTTATCCCAAGTTAATGATTTTTCAGTTTCCTATGCTCTGCTAGCATGCAGGTGTACAAGAAGCTGGGAGGGAGCACGGCCAGGACAGCTGATGTGAACTAGCCAAAGGGATATTCCGTACCATAGAACGTCATGCTCAGTATTTAAACTGGGGGGAGTTGCCTGGGAGGGGAAGATTGCTGCCTGAGGACTGGCTGAACATTGGTCAGTGAGTGATGAGCAGTTGCATTGTGCATCACTTGTCTTTCTTGGGTTATATTTCACTTTTTGTTATCTTCCTTTTCATTACTATCATTACTATTAATGTTATTATTAGTAGTATTATTATATTTTATTTGCTATTTCAATTATTAAACTGACTTGGTTTTGATTCTCATCCCCATCTTACAGTGGGGCATGGGGATCAGTGAGTGAGCAACTCTGTGGTGCTAGTTGCTGGCTGGGGCTAAACCATGACAACCTGTATGGCAACATGCCTACATTTCCCTTTGTATTTATTAGCCATCATATGAGTTTACAGTTTATCAAAACCCCCATTTTTTTTTGATTCCTAGATGATAGTTGTGAGGAGTTGACTAAAAGACCAAATGCCACTCAGTTATTATCTGTTTTGCTCCATTAATTTAAATGGACCCACTTACATATGTAAGGTGAGAAGCATTTGGCCCATAAACTGCATACCTTCAGTACTATAACTCCCTAATTTTCCAGAAGTGGCTCCACTAACCCACAGAAAAAGGAGAGTTCTATTCAGACCTAATATTCACATACCATGTAATATATTTGTATATGCTCATTTATAACTGCATAGATAGCAAAAATGAAGATGCATGTTGTCATAACATAGACAGTATTGGAATGCTTCTCCAGGCTGCTCCAATGTCTGTATTAAAATGCAGCATAGAAATGTCATAAGTACAGTTCTTGAAATAGAATAGCACATCAGTAACAGTGTTTAAAGAGACTCTGTTCCAGAAATGAAATGTTCTTTACATTTACACTGAACCTGAGGTGGGGTTTTTTTGCAGGAGTGAGGGGGAGAGAAGAGGGAATGTTGCCAAGTGAGCAAAGATGGGGATGGTTGCAAAGAAACATTTAGTCAGTAAAACACCATGCTTTCTCATAATGTCATGCATCTCACTCACAATAATTCTTTCTTATTAACTGCTTGGGAACAATTTATTTTCCTCTCAGGCTATGAAGGCAAGTGCAAGTGTAGCAGACTCTGGTTGGAGCTGATAAGCCATCCTATAGAAGCAACACTGCTGGCATGATGAGATTTGTTAAGAGGACAATATCCCATTGGCTCAGACAAACCATGCTGTATATCAAACCTATCAACAATAATATCTGCAAAATAATGCCTTTATGTATCTGCCAACTGCCACAGAAAGCTCTCTGGTGTTCCTTTGGAAATGTGGCCCTCGTCCTTCGCACAGGCCAGCTCCAAATTCCGAACGTTGGGCTCTAGCTCCCTCCAGGAAGGAGCCATTCCCCAA
>JANZLP010000064.1:17362125-17373822 GCA_026930925.1 Chelictinia riocourii | reverse complement strand
TGTATACGAAACGGGCTTCCGCAGGCAGGATGACCTTTCTTTCCGCATTACATGCCAAACTATCTTCCCAGCTAATCCCAAAAAAACCCATAAAAACCCTTTACAACTATAGAAAAAAAAAAGATATCATGGATGTAATTCTGAGAGCTGCAAACTGTCACCCTGCTTACACATTACATGTTTTTCCATCTACCCCTATTTGTCTACGATATCTACTCAAATACATGCTTTGCCTAGAAAAGGCTGCTCATCTCCTTGCTTGCTCGCTCTTGTTTGTGCAATGTCTTGACAACAAGGTACCATTTGATATCATTTGGAGGTACCAGCTGTAGAAAGGATACTCACTGCAGCTAAAATAACCATTATAAGTCAAGATTTGGGGAAGTTTAACTTGAGATTTGAGGTTACCCTTGCATAGGTATATAGCTATAGATCGTACCAGGCTTCTTTCAGGGCAAACACCGTGAAAGAAACAGATAAAGGGTCTTGGTTTTCTGAGGCCCTAATGACTGTTAAATTATCTCCTTACTTTCCTGACATTCTTTTACGTGTAGAGAAGACATGAAACTACAGGCTGCTGTGAAGGTGAGAGTAGCTACATGCAATTACTTACAGGCTAAAACCAAAACCTCAGCTCCTGCTCCCGGAAAAGCTGTGTTGGCCATGGCCCCGGTGAGAGCCAGGGCTACTTACGGTATAATATGAAGCATGTCCAAGTGCTGCGCTAGTTTGGTCTCCATTGCTATATTATCTTACTTTATATGGAATTGGGAACCTAATGCCTGTCTACGGGTAGAATCATCAGCCACTTTGATACATGATTTCTTTCACAAAAGGTAACCCAAAAGGTAAGTTTGCACCAAGTCATTAAGAAATTCATTTTTAGGTAGAGGGAATACCAGCATGCTACTAACCTAAGAAAAAAAGAGTCCCTTTTCTAGGTTAGAATCAAAATAACTTTACATGAATGCTAATGGTTTGTATGAATGTATATAAAAATAAAATTTTGAAGCAAATGATAATGAAATGGCAGAGAGTAAATGTATTTAAGCAGATGGATCTTTTATTTCACTTACTGGTTTCCCAGACTGGCTTCTGCTTATTTTCAAGAATTGTCTCAAATTGTCCCTGTCACAATACATTCTGAAAAAAAAAATCATATTCTTCACTTATCATTCCATAATCCAACCTTTTTCGGTTTGCCAGAGCCAGTTTAAACTGGCTAATAGGTAGCCATGCAGAAGACAAAAATGCTTGCAGTTGGCCATATTCAGTAACTTGTACAGATCCATTTGACAAGTCATTGAATGACACCAGAAAATTTATAACAGTGGAGTAGCGCAATCCTATTACTTGCCTCCCTCATTTGTTTCAGAGTTGATAAACAGTAAAGGAGCATAGTTAGTGGGTTCCAAGAGTCTAACTGTTTCAGTACAGATATGTGGTGAGGACAGTATTTTTTCCATTTTTTGCAAATGAAAAGAGCAATTTGCACATGCAGTTAAAAGTATTGAAAATAATTGTATTGCTACTATTTCTTCTATGAGGAATACCTGAAAACTCCAAGAGTAACTTCGAAGGTTACACTGCTCACCCTCTAGTACAGGAGTTGTGCTTTTCACGGTATATTTGGATCACAGGAAACAGCAGTTGCCGGAGCAGCTGCAGGATAACCAGGGAGAGACCAAAGGGTAGCCAGTAACCATATGAGGCTGCTCACCAAAACTGACCTCAGACTGAAAGAGTCTGCTTTCTTCTGCACAGCTGACATAAGGCTAAGTGGCAGAAATGCAGAGACTTTGAGTAGCCTGTTTCTACGCTACTTCGGGAAGACCGATCAGGGATACATTATTTCCACTAGGCATCTCTTGGGCACATATAATTAGGAAATACGTCATGGGTTCTATATGCTTCTCAATATATTTTTTTTTTTGCAAATGATTTATACTTCTGCTAGCTTCTTGTGCTTTTATGAATTTAAACAGAGGCATAGTACTGATCAGTTTGCAAAATTTGTCATGCATTTTATGGGCTTTCATAAATTTTAACCACTGTGTACATCAGCTGTTATTGCCTGGGCCTGTATGGCTCAGCTGGTTCATTGTTCATATATATGTCTTATTATTTATGTTACTGGGACTTTTGTGTATGTTAATGAATTTTACAGACAAAAAGATTAAAGTGTGAAAACAAGCAGAAAACAGATTCTTTTCATTATAATTTTAGAAATTGTGAGTTAATATTCTTAAAGTACACCCAGTGCAGGCATCACTAAAAATGCAATCTCTCAGTTGCTTGGCTTGGTGAAATTCTAAGTATAAACTCAAGCCACCTCATGGCATCTTGATGGTGGATTTGTGGTTCCTAGAAATACCTACTTAGCGGCCATGTTTGTGTGCTTGAACTATGCTATAGTTATATAAATTGTATGTGTTAATTTATAGTAATGCTGTCAATATATTTGCCATACTTGAAAACTAACACTTTTCTATTACTCATCGAGAATCCATCCGTTCCCTTAAAGAGAGTGAATGCTAAATGGTAAAGAATTTTACCACTCTTTTATCTGTCACTTAGCTCCTCAAGCTGAAAGTAAACAAATTTATTTCCTCTTAAAATTTGGTGTCTTTGTGTTCAGACCTGACAATTAAATTTATGATGCTTTAGTTAGACTAGTCACTTCTTTTATTCTGAGTAAAGTTATTTTTGTATAGGTTTGCTTTTTAAATAAGTGAATCCATAAATCCTTCAGGTATTTTGACAAGGTTTGGTGATGAACCGGTCCAATAAGAACTATGGGGCTAGATTTTAAGTAGTGCTCAGCACTGCTGAAAATCAAGTCCTTGGGTTATTCCAGTGCTTTATCTTTTTTTTTTTCTCTTTTCTTTTTTTTCAGCTGTACAGCCTCACCTTGTGCCTTCTGTCTCTCACTTGTCCTTCTTTGATTGCTATCGGATCTTGTTCCTATCCTTAGGTTCATTTGAGCTTTTGGTTTCAGAAACTTTTTTTCTATTCCAGATGATTTGTTTTCATATTTGGTGGCCTTCCTGTTTCTAAAGCCTTTCTTTCCTAAACCTTACTTGTTATTATGAATCATATATCCACAAATTTCTACTCTGTTTAGGGTGTGCTTCATTTTTTTGTACAATCAGTTTTAGCCACAGGTATAATTGTGTCTGATCTCCTGAAGAACAGGAACATGAATCATAATACAAACAGGTTATTTGAAAGATTGCACTCTTAAGGTTTGATGGAATCAGTTGATTAAAAAAAAAAGAAAAAAACAAGAGAGACATAATTATAGTCACTTTGAAGTTACATATTTTAATTGGAGGAAAATAGGAAGGAAAGACTACTAAATTTGGAGATGTTCCAGTTGGTCAGAGGTCAAGAAACTAAATTCATTGTGAATTGTTCTATATCATCAGAACACTTCTCTGTTAATCAGAACAATGTATAAACTGAGAGTTTTCTATAGGACATACCAGTTTTGGTAAAAAGCCCTAGACTTTTAAAAATAATTTTTAGCAGAGAAAAGGAATTCTAGGAGAGCAAAATGTATTTAGAAACTTTGGGGAAAAAAAAGTAAAAATGGAAATGTAAACCCTGGCGTACATGCAACAAATACACAGGGATTTTTGTGATTTTTTGTGGTTTGTGATTTATTTTTTTTTTTTACATCTTCTTGTTCCCATCTGTATGTCTGTTCCCTCTGTTGCAAGTCCTTCTATTCCTTTCTCTGCACTTAGTGGGGGGCAACAGCAGAACAGGATATATGTATGCACACCTCTGCCAAACCCATTTGGAGTAGTCTGTTTACATCTTCCTTAAAGTCTGACTTACATTTGGTTTTAACACTGTGAAATGGAGTGGCTGCATATTCTATTTTTGCATCCCTGGTCTAAGGGAAGTAAGGGAATCTAGGGGACCGAGGTGCAGTAACATTGCAATATAGCTTCTTGGGATAAAATCTTCCATTAAGTGTAAACATTGTAAATATTCTAACAGTTCTGCAAAAAAAAGTCTCAGAATTTGAATATGTTACAGTTAGTTAGGTCAAATGTTATGTTTACAAAGAAAAAAATTTGAAAGAAAAAATTACTGGATATAGACCAGATTTTTTTTTTTTAAACTGCCACAAAAGTATGTGTAGCATTTAAGAGAACTATGGCAAAAGGAGAACAGGTACTGAAGTCTTGAATACTAACAAAATCACACAAGGGCTATAATGAGGAAGAAACAAATAACAAATGGTACTGAAATATATGGTACAGAAATATCCTACTACTTCTCCCATTTATGTCTGTCAAAAGTATGGCTTGATAAAGCTTCTTGTCTCCATACATCCATTAAAGGTAAACAATAATCTTAGCATTATAAATCGATTATTATTTTATTACCAAAAAATACCAATTTCAGTTGGAATGAGTTTATATAAAGACATGTTATACAGCATAACCTGCTAGCAACCATATTAGCAAAAATTCTGTAAAATAGGGTTGCTAGAGATCTGGAAAAGAAAAAACTTGGCAACAGTGGTTGTATGTTCTATTACTAAGGGAAGAACAGTTTTCTAGAGTTTATAATCTGCTCAGCAAGTCAAAGAATAATATTCTATTAAGATAGAAAAACTTTTTTTTAGCTCACTTGCATTTATGTATATAACATGCTTATTAATTTATATTACAAATACAAATTGTGTCCTGGATTTTTGCAGTGCTATTTGTAAACTTCAAGATATTAGCCCTAATGGACAGAACTTCTGTAATACTACACTTTTATTGTACACTGTAATGCTGTAGCATTAAAGTAATTATAATTACTTTAAAGCAAGTAAATCCTTACTTTAAAATAAAGGCTTTTATTTTAAAATGAAAATAAGTACACTCTTTACACAAAGAGAGTGACTATTTACATATGTGCTATTTGGCGAAAGTGAAATTACCAGTAATAAAATGAAGAAAGAATTTCCTTAATCTTTCTTTCCTGAACTTAGGCATTTTCTGGCAATATGTGGATGTATTTACATGTATTTAAAATTTTGTCCTTGAACATAATTTTTATAAAATTACAGTTCTTTAGCTGTCATAAATTGTTATTGGTGAAACTGCATAAAAATCTACAGGGAAGTTTGTTGTTTGTCCATGCAGAGTATAAAAAGAATCACAGGGCAGGACATTTCTTAGCATAAAAATGCTCTTATCCATTCCTTGCATAGAAAACCTATTACAGTGTATATTTCACAGAGAACCACATGGCTATATGGGTTGTTCATAATGGAATATTGATGTTTTTTACCTGTCAGTCAACAGATTGAAATCTGTCTCAATTCAGTCTCTCTAGAGAGTTTTGAGCAGCAGGGGCTGACACTGGGAAGCACCTCAGGCAACAGATCCCGCAGGAGCAAACAGGTTAAAGCACCTGTCACCAGCAAGACTTCTTAGCCTACTGAAAAGAAAACATTTCAGTTGAAAGACTTCAGCAGTTATGGGAGAAAAACAGAATAGAGATGTTTAAGAGTAGTAAGACATTCCAAAATGGATTAAAATATTCAGGTTTTAAATACCAACATTTATAAAATATATGTTTTGGGTTTTTTTTTTTAAATGCAATATAATTCTGTGACTATAAGGAACAGAAAGCAAGGAAGAGAACGACATGGCAAAAGCAGAACAGCTGAGAATCAAATACTTAAAAGGAACTAAATTGTGGTCACTGCTTACTCTCTAGGTTCAAGAGAGCAAATGAAACAGCTGGTCTTTATATTTAAAATAGATTTTGGTTTAAATTATATAATTTGCCAAAGGTTGGGATGGAGAAGTACAAGCCCCCCACAGCTTGCACTTGACTGGAAGGCTTGAACCTGACCAGAAGACCACAAGAAATTATTGGAATGATCCCCACTAAAAACTGTGCTGATTCGGTGCCCTTTTACAGATAACCTCTTTCCTACAGTTGCATCTATCAATGGTATTTCCCTGTACGATGCTCTTGTGTTCGATTTGAAAAGCCATCTGAACTCTATAAAAAAAAGATAAGTTTAATGGCTCAATAGAAGGTCAAAGAAAATGCAGAAATGTAGAAAATGTAAACAAGACTGGTACCTGGAACTGTTTTTAACTAGCTGCTGCTTCAACTATTTAACAACTTGTTAAGAGACAAATCTGCTTCTGTTTCTAATGCCTATAATTGTCATAAGGTTTTTGATCTTTCCTCCTAATACAGGAGGTTAAAGGATGTTTTTTAGTTTCTGCCATGGAGCGAGGAGAAGCACACTTGAATAATGCTTCCAGGACCATTCTGTGCTGTTTCTTTTACATACGCTGGGAAAGAAATAGACAGTCCTTATAAGTCCTCTGCTTTGATGTTCAAAATTTAAGTTAGCCTTTAATTAATCTTTTGTTTGCTTCTAGTTTTACCAAAGCTTACTCAAATCTTCGCTGATTCTTTTTATGCTGGGAATCTGTACTGACTGAGACAAGTTATGGATTTCCAGGGCTGGCCTGACAGTCAGGTTCACACTACCAAGAACTATTATATTTCATCATCTATTGGCTAATTCTTTATAAAAATCTGGTTAGATTCTGCTTTCTGAATAAAGCTGTTCTTTTTTTATCAGAAAAAAATAATTTGGTATTGACAGCCCTTTCCAGGACATATTGCTGCTTAGGAGAAACTGATGCAGCTGCCACAGGAGTGACTCAAGCAGACAGTCTGGCAACAGTCATCCCTGCTTATAAGCAGCTTCTGAAATGTAAAAATATATTTAAAAAAAAAAAATTATAATTGACTGTGAAGCAGCTGTAAGGAATGATATATGAGACCTCATGTTCACTATGTATTCTAAACATTAAAGAGAACAAAGAAACATGAAACCAGCATGTTTACAAAGTATAGTCTTATTGCTGTGGCATTATCTGCCCAAGCTGTGCCAGCAAAGGATTACACAGTTAGAAAAGTACAAATAGATTTTTTATTCTAATTTATTTTTCTGTATTTTTTTCTTTGATTGATAATGTCAGTATTTTAATGGAAACACAATTTATGGAAAGAATGAGGTTCCCAAATCTAACTCTTTCAATAAGCCAAAACTTGTTCTTGTTTAAGACAGTGATAGAGCCTTTAGAGGACAGGATGAGACATAATTCTGATCAAGCTATTTTCCACAAACCTAGGCTGGAGAAAATCTCATCTGTCTTCCACTAACATGAGTCATATGCTTTTGTTTCCTTTATGGAAAGGGTAAAGAGGGATTCTTGCGATTTATGATACTGCTATTTTGTAAGAATGTTATTCATGTACTTTCCAGAGAAAATTTTATTTGCCTCTCTTTTCTGCTGTAGTTTTTAGAGGAAGGTTAATGTTTGCAAAGTAGAAAGGTTTACTGAATAGAAATTGCAAAAGAATGTTTTGCAGGTAGTTCAGAAATCCCATATATTTTATGCATTGCAGCAAGAAGAGACACATCAATCCAGCTGCTAACAGCAGATGACAGAACTATTATTGATTACTTGGGGAGTCTTTGAATTATGTTGCAGATCCTGACACTGTTAGGTAATACAGAGCTATCTGAAAAGCATGAATGTGGAGCATGTTTTGCTTGTGTTTCAGTGAATGACAGTGCTGTGGGGGCAATACATTTCACAAAACTTTAGAAATGCAAAAGTTAGGGCTTTAGTTTAAGCAAGTCTCCCTTCTGAAATCAGTAGAAAGATACAAGCAGCTCCCAGCGGCAGTCTAAAGTAGAGCTAGAATAAATCACTCTTTCAGGATGTCATCCTTGGCCCTTGCCAAAATCACTGGAGATAACAAGCTGATGCACAGGGATAGACTTCAGCTGCATTTTAGAAGATATTACTGGACAAACCTCATGTTTTTCATTACCCTCCAGAGCAAAACCAAGATACCTGCAGTATCCTGGTATGAACCTGGTGAGACCTGGACAGCTTCTACAGAACAGCTAATATCTGTTTCTTGGTATTTTCATGTGGTTCACACTGTGCAAAAAACATTAGTCTTGGGGTTCCTCCTACAAGGGATATGATGTTGGACACTGCAAGGACTGATGAGTTTTGTAAGCAGCTTGGTTTTGCAGACAGAGGCATTTATAACTGAGGATAAACTATTGATATCTTGGCAGTGGTTTAAACCTTTTCCTGGCTTTGCCACCTGAAGTACAATTTAGACATAAACAAAATCTGCATGGAATGGCATAATGCCAGGTTCTTGTAAAGAAGCAAGTAGTGGATCTCCAAGCCATTGCCCTTTTACAATTACAGTATCTCAAATTATCACATTCACTTGAACCATAGTACTTTATGCAGGTAATTTCTAGCATAGCAGAATATGAAATCCAGTCCCAGCTTGCCTCCCTTCTGGGTATTAGCCACTACATAAATATACTATACTCACTGTACGTGGGAGAAAGGAGATAGACCATGTTTCAGCCTCGATGCAGATTGAAGTGCTGCATTGTACTCTTATCTGCCACAAATTTTGAGAAATGACATTTTTTATCTATATATGCATTTATCTAGCTTAGTACAAAGCTCTGCATTGTTTCTAAGAATACAAAGTATCCCATGATCTCTCTTTAATAAATCACAAAATCTCTTATCAGAAAGTGCATGGAAGTAATTGCTTTGGCTGCTCTTGAGTTTTACTTGTGTTTTCTTGGAAACTTCTACTCTGTTAAAAATTGTGTGATGTGCTACTTACCAAGAAGTATTATTCCCATATTATCATTTCTTTAAATACAGTTTCATTTAAATACAGGGAATTGTATTATTATATTCATGAGAGAAGGATAATAACATGTTTTGATGTGCGACTGAGCCCATCCTCTTCCTTTGAAGGATATATACAGCATATCTGTAAGATTCACATTGCCCAAGTTCATGAAATATATACCTGTAATAAGATTTCTGCGCAGGATTTTCTTATTTTATTTGAACAGCAGAGTCTAGACTTAAGTGAAAATGATGCGAAGGAGAAAACTACAGCATATCTTGATATTTTTTCTTATATGTACTAAGACATTAAAAATTTTCTTTGACAACAAGCAGAACATAAAAGCAAATTTAATTAAAAAGGAGTTGCATAAAGTACTTTCATTTTTTTTCTATGAAATGCTGTTTTCATCTCACATCACACAAGAAATCAGATTAAAGACAGTAGAATGTTGTTTGTTTACTTGCTTTTTTCAGAGCATCCTTGGTCCAAAAAAGTTGACTCCTGTCTTTCACTAACGTATTTGCCTAATTTACAAGCTTGTATACTTTGAGATGTTACTCCACTGATGCTGTCTCTGCCCATCTGTTTTTCCTCTTTGGGACTTGCCCTTAAGAAACACCTCCTTCAGGCTGCCATCCCTATTTACTAAGACATAAGCAGAACACTAACACTTGTGTGAAAGAGCTGTCTTAACAAACACATGTAGTACTCCTAAAGTGTTCAGGCACCCAATACTCTTGTCTTTTCTCCATGGAATGCAGAACAGATGTGGATGAAATGAGTAAATTTTAAAATTGATATATTCTGCAAGCATAATATAAAATACTGGAGCTCTGAAAAGCAATACCCATGACAAAAAAATGTCTCATAGGAGATATATTTTGCACAACCTCTCCACAGCAGAATCATTGCTAATTTAAAAAAAAAAAAAAATAAAAATCATGTAAGGAGGCCAGTCTAGAGATGAACTAATTTTTTCAAAAGTAAAACAAGTAAGTCTTTAAAAGAACAATCTGTCTTATTAAACTTGGATTCATTGTATTTGTTTGTAGGGTAAAATGATCTTTGATTAAAACGTGGCCAAAGTGAAATGACTCACGTGATTTAAAATCGGAAAATTCCAGTGTTTTAAAAGCAGTAATCCATACTGCGTCTTCTAAATAAACAAATCCACACAGTGGGAATTTTTTCTCCCTGTCCACTCCACCATTTGATCTCTGTCCCTGTCTGCTCCCCCATTTGATCTGGGAAGGAATGAAGCATGATCTTCAAGGTCATAGTTCTTTTAAATCAACTTGCTGGTATACTGTTTCATTACCATGGAATCTGGAAGAGAAGAGTCATCTGAGGGGACAGAAAAGACTGTGTACTATGGGTTCCCCAAATCATCTTTCTTTAGAGCCACAGTGAGTCACAGAATACAAATAAATATTAGTGAGAACACAGACAGATACGGTTTTATTACATGGACCAGTAAAGGATGTAGTGAATTGCTAAGGCCAAGGTTACACAGTCATTTTAATTCACGGTAAGTCCAAAGTGCTACTCAGACACTTTTATTCATCCTTTGCCCTTGGCTACTCATGTGCCAGCATGGGTTCATCTAAGGCTGTGCAAAAGAGATGAAAAAAAAGGTTTTATCTGGATCAATTCCAGCTCATTGCTAATGCTAGCATAAAGGATGTGATTGCAGAAAGCACCTGGGAGAAGCAAATGGTAGAGGGGCAATGGAATTGTACCCTGTCACTACAGGCCTGACTGATCTGATCATGTAGCCACCACGGGCTGTGTGTCACACCTGATCTAACATGGACTGCTGGTGAGCTGGCGAGTCATGCCTGCTTTCCTCTCTTCCCATGTGTTCCTGTCCCTGTGTCCCTGCACCTGGCTTGCACTGGATCAATTGGTCTTGGAGCCACAGGGCTTCTTGCTAGGGTAGATCTGTGTCAGATCAGAATCTGGCTCACTGTATGGTTGGACAATTGCAAAATATGATGCAGGTATTGAGAATGGAAGATTTCACGTGAAACTGCACCCTACCATCATTGTGACTAGGGAGACATCATTATGGTTGGACATTCTCATTTAAAAAAAAAGTAGTTATGGCAGTGTAATTCAAAAGAACTTTTCTGTTTCAATTTTTACAGCATTTCCTGCATTTGACAAACATTTAAAGCAATCTGAAAATTTATTCTATTCTGTATTTGATGAGAAAAATCCCAATGGCCTCATGCTTTTTGTGTTTTCTTTCCCTTTCCAGTAGAAGTATTGAAGGGACAGAGTGTAATGCAAGGCCTCTTATTTGTCCCCTTCTCTTCTGGGAATGGGAAGAGGAAGGGAATGAGGAAGGGGACAGCAATCCTTTTACAATTAATTAAAGAAAAAAAAACCCAAAAAGATAAAGGTTTGGAAACATTTAAGAGGACAAAGAACTGTACATCTTCAATATCAGAATGTTCCTGCTGAATTTCAGAGACTGTAACAAACGAGCTTCTGAAAACTCCTCTATTATTTTCTAAAATTAGGCTATTTTCTGTTAAATATTTTAAATAGGGGGTTTCTGCTATTTTGCCCTATAATTGTCACAGTGTAACACATGTACTTAATCTGTATAAGCATAAAAATTATCACCACTATAGGATGATATTTAGCATACAAATATCTCCATGGAAGATGGAATGGAATCTTCTAGCGAGAACTCTTGCACATGTTTGGGACTGGAGATGTTCAAGTCTCTTGAGGATCTCTGGTTTATGAACCATCACAATTACAGTAGATTCACCCACCACTCACTACCACTAAACCCTCCAAAATGGAGTACTGCCAAGCTAGGTTTCAAATAATGTATAAATAAATAAATAAATAAAAACTCAGTGTTTCTCTTTTTGATATGTAGTTAATGAGGAGGCTGTGAATTTAATTTAATTAAAATACAAAATGTTCTCAAAGGCAGGATGCTAATTA
>JANZLP010000064.1:17231709-17242132 GCA_026930925.1 Chelictinia riocourii | reverse complement strand
ACTATAATTAACCAGTCTGTCTTAAAGTTCTATGGTTAACTGACTGTCAACAATACTTGTATTCTTATGATTATGCTGAGCACATTTTGTAATATTCCTAAGTCTCTATAACTACATTACAAATTTCACATCCCTATTTCACGATTTTATTTTAATCAAACCTTTATTAAAGTACTTGTAACAGTAATACTAACCCCTGAAAGTCATGCTATAGGACATCTTTTTTTCCTGATCATCGAAGAAGCCATCTTCAGAAGGGTCCCCTTGATTGGACTGAGAAGGATCCTTCTTATGAACTTTAACATTACTGAAGCTGTCATGTTTTATGCCATCTGACAATCTGGAGCACAGCCTTCCCAGCCAATGATATGGTAGAAGTAGTAAAATAAGAGACTTTTCCTTGGTTCTGCAGAATGTTCATGCTATTCTGAGTGCAGTCCCCAACTGCTTCTGACTAAAAACATTCTTTTTTCTTGATTACTTTTGTGTATTGGTTTTAAAAAAATACATTTTCTACATATTAAGCAATGGTTTGGCAGCCCGAAGAGTTTCACCAAAGCATGTTACAGAATACTGAAGTATTCATCCTGCTCTATTAATATTACCTAAAACTTGCTGGGAAGAAGACATCCCTGGTGGTGAAACATTTGACCAAACTTCAACATGTACATACATAATACCATTGATAGCTTTTTACCACATGCAGGTTAGTCTGAGGATTTATATTCCTGGACCATCTAAGGCAATGTTTTAGCCTTAAATTGTGCATCGCGCAGTGTTCTAAGATAAAATACAGCCTAAATACAGAAACAAATTTTGCGATGATTTATTTTTGCTCCATCTAAGACTATAAGTTCCTTTGACCTTCTTTTATTTCCATTCTTTCATAACTTTTCATTTTTACTCTCACTTCTGTTACTTGCCAGGATATTTGTATAGCTGTATAGCCCCTTATAGAGAGATATGCAGACTACTTCCTTTTTTTGGTTTTTTTTGATGCATAAGAAAAAATTTTGGGGAAGGTATGCAGAGGATTTCAGTACAATGAGATGTAACATTTATAACATATCTTGAGGTAAGCATCCCAAAATTAAGGTAGAATCACTTACAGAAGGGTCACAAGATATGTTATTAATTTAATTCTTTATTTTCCTAGCAGAACAAGAAATTATAAGTAAATGCCAGCAAATAGTTCACAGAGAGAATACACAATACTCTCTGCATGTGTGTGTGTGTGCACCTTTAATGAGTTTTTTTTCTATTTTCCTAGTTTACGAAGCAGCACAACCATGCTTTCTTTAAGAGAGAAGATTGATAGACAATCCAAGTATTTTCTTTTACAGTGTCATTTAAAAGTTGGTAATTCATTGTACTTAGAGAATTTCAGGGAAAAATACTACTACCTGATTTGAGTTATTCAAGAGTATAAAGTCAATTAATATTTATGCTAATAATGCTTAGAGGTATAGCTAAAGGACTGAGTGTTTCTGCAAAAACTTTAATGAAGAAAGGTACTTTGGGAATCAAGGCACCATGGGAAAAAAATGGATCAACAGACAGAAAGTTACTACATACCTGGAATAAATTCCACTGACCATGTTGTGCTGGAAAGAGAGTTCTGCCGTGCTGGGTCCAGCAGCTTTGGAAACAAGCAATATGACCAAACCTCGCATCTGTAAATTATTTCGGCTATCGTAGACAAAACCCCTGCAAAAAGGAAAGAAAAAAAAAAAAAAGCATGTTTCACAATCAATTTTTACTGGTCCCATCAAAGTGGAGAGAAAGGCTCAGATGTCAGGCTGCCATCATTTCATCAAGTTTCTAATAGTCACGTTTGCATGGAAATAAGATGCAATTATTAATCGTGATCTTTTGTCATCCTTTACCTGACACTTACAATGAAATACTACTATTGCAGAGAAAAGAAAGTATTCAGGATTAAATCTTGTTTATTACCAAGGAGCAGCATATGTCCTGCATTTCATGTCAAGCCATGAAAGGAGTATTTCAGAATAATTCAATGTGATCTACTGTAACAGGAACATAAGAGCTTTCAGGTTGTTGTTTGAAGTACAAAAAAGCCAAAAGAAGCCTCATACTTCAAGAGAAGAAAAGGAAAGGAAGAAAGGTATAACCAAAATCTATAACCTGCTGAAAGAAAACTGTTTAGATCAGAGTGGTTATGACCAGATTGCACAATACATACAAAATGTCTAAGTTTATTAGGAATAGACTTTGCAGAAACTGATGAAAGATGTACAGTAAAAGTTAGAGATAAATAAAGTACAGAATTGTTTCAAATGCTGCACCTTTAAATTGGGGTCAGAAGGAAACTGCCCCCCAAAACATCTCTGTTGAAAACAATTCTAAATGACCACTTAGATACACCATCTCAGAAATTAACTTGTTTCAAAGCAAGCTTAGCTTTCCTTTTTGACTGCAGTGTCTCCAGCTGTATTCTTCCTGTCCTGGTCAAGCTACTTTCTACTTCCTATATTCATCAATAAGGCTAAATGGCTAGAAGAAAGGATAATACATTCCAGATGCTATTAAATTCGTAAACTAATTTCCAATAAATAAGGGCCCATATCTCCAATATCATCTAAACATTTGTTAAACAAATCATATAAAGAACTACATCACAGATTACTAAGCACTTAAACTCATTTTATTCCAGAGTATAATTTTAGCCCTAATCACCAAAGGAAATCAAAACAGAACAGTCTTTAAAACATTTGAATGAAAATCTAAGATGTTGATCTTGGAAATAGATTCGAATGAAGAAAACAATGGATGCAACCCAAAACTTCATCTGGATTTTTTTTAATTACATTTACACTACATCACAATGTAAGAATATCTTCAGGATACTATTTTCATATACACAGACACATAAACATTAAAAAAAATCATCACTTAAATAGCACCCTTATGTGTGAAAGTTCCTGTGCTACTGCAAATATTGACTTTTTTCTTGAGTCTTTACAGCCTTTTCTACAGTGATGGGGTAATGGCCCAAATTACATGCTCTAGTAGAAGAATGAGTGGGTCCATCCAGGTATCTGGTGCTAGAGAGCTACTGGGCTTGGTCTCCACACCCACACTGATTCCAGGCTAATAATTCCCCTCCAGAGAAGCCCTGAGCTCACACTCAGTGCACCTACATCCTACAAATGCCACTATCAATTAACCTAAGAGGAGGCCAGTATGGCTTTCTACCACAACCCACAGTATTTTTAGCTCTGGTGGTGTCTAATGAGCCAAACAAGGCCATGGCTTTTTGTTCTGTGCCTTTCTGATCTGCCCACATGCCATTTGCTTCACCTGCAGACTAACAGGCTGGCCCACCCAGGACAAGTTAAGGATGGGGTGTACCCCACACTCTCAGCAACAGGGGCAGCTGTGGTGTTAGAGAAAGTATCACCTACCAAATTTCCAAAAGAGAGTGCAAGTGTGTATGGCTTCAGACAGTTAGAGAGTTTGGCTCAACTAGGCTGAGGTTTTAACAACCAAGTGAATACCAAACATTTACAGTAAAAGCTGAAATTCAGTCAAAAGCAAGTACCAGCCGCTGGTCTTATCTGTAGTAATGCAATTAAATGTTAGTCTCTCTTAACAGAGCAGTAAAATGCAAATAGCAATTAACACATCACCTTGCTAGCTATCTTAAACCAATTTAAATGTTTCTGAAAATTAGGAGAACATGGGTAATCAATATTTTAGTGGAAGACATTCAGCACAGATTTTACTATTTACCACACAAGATTCAAACATAATTTCCTGAGGACAAACCATGTCACAGAGCCACCAGCTCCCACTTCTTCCATCCTCAAAGAGCCTTTAAAAAAAAAACACACAACCCAAACAAACTCTGAAACAGACAGGGTAAGAACCACTGAAAGGAAGATACACAGTATCTTCCGGAGCAACAATGATTTCTTTTGTAGACCCCTCCTGCAGTACTTCCCAACCACTCAAACCCAGGAAAGCTTGCAGAGCTCAACTCTCCCTGAAAGCACATGCTGTGGTCCTGCAATGTACACCTTTATTTTGTTTACCAGGTACATGTAGTGAAGGATTTTAAGGAAGGAAGGGACAGCTGCTTGCCTTCAGCATTCTGTGAATTTATAACTTGCATACCTTTATTCTCACCAAGCACACAAATAAATGGTTTATTTTCCTTATCATGTTCCAAAACACAGTTAACAGAGTGCAGCCAAGACAGTTAAACACTTAAAATTCTGTAGATTTCTAAAGTCAGAGCCACAATGAACATTAAACTACCCAGGAAAAAAACAGAAAATACATATAATGAATAATATATATAGTGTGTATACATCCTGTATACAGAATTCCTAATTTTTTGTGGTGGTGTAAGCACTTCTCTGGCTTGAACTTCAGTTGACCACATTACTCACAACCACACAAGTTACACAGATGATGCAACTAAATACAAATATATTTCCTCAACACTATTTACAACTTATTTTTAAAGAAAAGTGGGTTTATGAAAAAATTGCTTTTTTCCACATATGTATGCTGGTAAAATCAGAGTGCCTTACTAAATGTAGGATCCCATGAGAAATGAGGAACACTTTTTGAGTTTGTTGTTTTTTTTAAAAAAAAATACAGCAAATTATAGTGATACTTTTAACAATTGGAACACTTTGGTTTTTTCACATCTAGTGCTCTACAGCTTGCCAAGGGACAGGATATTACAGAGGTAGAGAAGAAAGGTGTTCAACACAGGATTATAAAGCACCGGCCTTTAAATAAGCTACTGCCTAGATAGATACCACTAGAAGTGAAACACTACAGTACTTTTACCTGATTCAGACTAGGTGAGGAACAGAAGAAAATAATTACCTATGCTGAAAATACTTGAACAATTTCATAGCAATAACAAAAACAAGTGTTCAGAGCTGTTCAGGGGGTTTGCATCACCACTAGCAATAAATGCCTTGCGTTTTTAGCAGAAAACTATTACTAAGAAGTGTAGCTGTGGGTGGGGGGAAGAACAGGACATAAAAATCAAATAGTGTAATAATAAGGAGCAACATGTCTGTCATTTCTACACCTAATCATATAGCCTATATGCTATACATGGTTTGGATGTAATTTTAGACAGGATTTTCTATGACTTTCCAAACCAGTAGTCAAAAGTCTAACTCCATTCAAAACCAGTCTGACTGAAGTTGTGTTACTGCCATGTAGCATATCCACACTAAAGCAAACCACATTAGACTTGAAACAAATAAAGCCTACAGTGATCATCCTTTAGACACTAGAAACTACTGCAGCTACTTGACATGGCTTCAGGGGTCACATTCACATTTTGAATTAAGCTCCCAAGAGATATTGGTGAAGGCAGTTGGTAGTGTTCCAGCATACGCATTTAATGTGGGTAAGAAGTTACAGTTTGCTTAACTGTTTGTTGTTTAAGTATCCATTTGTCAAATGAGGAGAAAGATGCCTTAGCCGGGTATCTTGAAGTATTTTTGTGTATATGACTATGCTCAGATATGGTGGTGATCCAGCCAAGAGACTGCTTTTTTTAGCAGTGATCAGCCAGATATCCCTGAATCCACCAGTTACTGTCTTACGGGCTCTGAAAATGTGGAGGGAAGTTGCAGGTCAATGTAAAGCGAGAACTGAATTCTGTGGAGAGAAGGCCTGTTTACCTCCCAGATTACTGTGCTACTTGTCTCAGTGGCTGTCTTCATTGAAATACAGAAGTCAATTATAAATAGTTGCTAGTGATAATAATGGTGATTATAGATATACAGGTGTGTTTCTCTTTTGTAGGTAGGCATGGTTGTAGCTCTAGCCTGGAATGTCTTGTGCTCTCGCAGTTTGCCAAATGCAAAATTATGTTTTCTTACAAAAAAATGAACAGGTGTTTAAAGAGAAGTAAAAAGCCATGTAAAAAGCATGTGGGTGGCATTTCAGCTGCCTTCGCTCAGGTGATTTCTGCTGTAAACATTCTGTGGAAATATCACAGCGTACGCTTTACTGGGTAAGATTAATCTTTAAACACTGCTGTCTTCACTTGGAAGCTTTAGGAAAAATATATGAAATATACCCATTATTCAGTTGCTTCTGAGTGTTTCTTGGGAGCTGAAGTAGGCTATAAAACAAGAAGGCATAGCCAGAAAGAATGTATTTAGACATCCCCTATTTATTTAGTTTTATTTTACAACCGAGTGCAGCTCTGACACGAATGGTGTCAATTTATGAAATGCGTTCCAGTGTATTTCTTCATTTCCTACATTAATTTCAGTTTTTGCCTCTTACCTCTTCTTGTCCTTTCACTGGGCATCGCTAAGAAGACTGGCTCTGTTTTCTCCCCCCATCAGGTATTTTTACACACTGAGAAGATTCCCACTGAGCCTTCTGCAGACTAAATAATCCCAGCCCTGTCAGCCTTTTCCTTGTATGACAGATACTCCAGACCCTTAATCATCATCATGGTCTCTTTGCTGGACCTGCTCCAGTAACTCCATTGTCTTTTTTGTAGTGGGGAGCCCAGAATTGGACATAGTGCTCCAGATGTGGTTTCACCAGTGCTGAGTGGAGGGAAAATGCATTTTTATAGTCCACAAAAGTGAACCATTAAAAAAAAAGAAATTCTTCTCTTGTGTATAACAGGCAAAAAGTGGTTCGTTATAAAAGAAACATCTTCCTGTAGTCAATATAGTGAGTCATTAAGGACACTACTTAAGGATGAGGAAGTATTTCTGTTATTTTGCTTATTAAATCCACGTCTTGAGAAAATCATGTCATAGTTGTAATTGTAGTTTAAAAGGTTACTTCATTGAGCGACATGCTGGAGAACTACCAGTGCTAATGCTTGCAGTTTTCCATGGAAAGTTTTATCTCGGTGCAGGGCTCCACTATGTAAATTAAGGTAAGAAATCCACAGTTCCAGCTCCTTCCTCTGTTCTCTTTGAAAAGTTCTAATTGCCTTTTCCAAATGCATTTCCAAATTGAGTGTATTAGTGTCATCCCTTCTAATGATAGCTTTCAGTGGGCACCTGTCAAATTGCATTAAAAGAGCTGTATCATCTAACCTAGCAGTGGACTGAGAGACATGAAAACTCCCAAAACTCAACTGTGAAGGTCTGTTTGCTAATTCCTTTCAGCCCCATAAAATAATAAATAGCAATGTCATAGCTAAAACTCCACATTTTTTCTTATCTATGAAGGAGTTAGAAGTGCTGGGAGAGAAAGTATAGTAGAGGGATAATGTCCCTTTTCTGATGGATGGAGAACATGACGGCAGGAGGTTTGTTACGTACGGGTGCACTTTTTACAGATGCTAAGAGTTAAGATCTCCCCTTTCATTCCAAACAAAAGTAGGAATACATGAGCTGGCTTTCAGTGGAGTGACAGATGAGTACGAACAGTAAGGTTTTTTTCTGATACAGATCCTAGTTCTTTGAAGACGATCTAAACGGTTTGTGCAAGTTAGTCATCAATTTCTAAGCTATACCAAAATCATTGCGGCTTCTTTTTCACCTTGTATGTAGTAGCTTATATGTGTGTATAGACTGTTGATAAGGATATCTGTATGCGCACATGTGTGTGTGTATTTGGAGTGGTCAATGTAAGCGACAGCGAACAGTGTTAGGCATGTCCTGTGGTCCCATGTACTGTCATTTCCTCCAGATTCTTCTGTGAAAGAAAATGACACCTTAAAAAAAAAAATCGTTAGCCTGTTCTAGCCCATTTGATTGCTGGGTGTTTATAACAGTGTCTGTCTTGCATCTTGTGGGGAAGGAAACATGGATTAAGTTTACAGTATATAATACTTGGTACCTAAGCATTTCCCTTTTTCCAGCTGGTCCTGCTTACCATAGAAAATGCCTAAGATTCTATTTTTAAAAGACTGAGACTTTCATTTTGAAACTTAAGTTAATAGTGTATGTACTTAGTTCTACTTAAATATCTTACTTTCTCATTCCAATTATGAAAATACCTTAGTATTTCATTCAAAACTAGTTTCACTGTTCTGTGAGATGCTTCAGAAAAATTCCCATGCTCCCTTCATTTTTACGTTTAAATTTTATATTGAGCCATGTGTATGAGGTGATAATTAACTTTTTTAGTAATGAAGATTGGTAAAATTCTGAAATTAAGCAGCACAGTATTTTCAGTATAGATTAATCCATGTTATAAATTTTTGAAGTACATTTTCTCTGACAAATATATGTAGAAATGTTTATGTGAAGCTGGTGGGCTTTATAAGTTAAAGTGATAAGGTTCAACATGTAACTCTTGTCACCTTAAGCAAAGTTTATCAATAGACAATGAGCTTAATGCATATATTTAACAAGTCACTTGAAGAAAAGGAAGAACTGTGTTTCTGGTTAAATATTGCTGCAGTTGCCTTTTTCAGTAGCTTGAGTGTATTTAATGTTCTCTGCCAGCCTCAGAAATGGGAGTGGGTTTAGAGTGTTATTTTTAATTTTGCTATTTCGTAAGAGGTAACATTTTCCTTGTTCAAACAGACAAAAGAATTCCTTCTGTCTTGGGCACCAGAGCTTTGGGAAGAATAGTGCTTCAGCTTCCATTGGTCATCCTATTAAAGGCATTCTGTGTCTCTGTTATTGTCAACAAGGGAAAAAGCTTTTCTGGAAGTCATTGCTGAATGAGCTAAAAGCTAATGTTTGATTAATTTTATTATTAATTTTTTTCAGAAGAATTTTCTTACAGAATTTTGGTTCTTTTAGTATGTTAGTTTCACTTCATTTATTTCAAATTCGTACTATTATTTTTGTTTCTGAAATGGTGAAAGCTAACCACTCCATTTCATCAAGACTCATGAATGATGCATATTCTGTACAATGATTGCATTATGAAATGCTGACTTACAGGCAGTGAAAGGAGAAATGGTGAAATGATCAAACAAAATGTCCAGGACTGAAACTTAGCAAAGCTTACTCTCTGAACTTTTTTAACTGGCATTGGTATAGATGAAAGTTATATATGTGCTGGACAGTGGTAATAATTGCAGTATCAGACCCCATTTTCAGTTTTTTATTACTTGTAAAACTTTAATCACTTGGACTCAAAATTCTCCATATCTCCTGTATATCTTTATTAGACTGGATGTTTTCAGGCAAAATTCTTGATCTGAGATTTGTGCAAGTATATTGTCTTGCTCAAGTTCCCCCCTAACACAAACACACATAGGCCTTTAAGAAGAAAAGTGAATTGAAGTCTTTGATCCGTAAATTGAATTTTGGTAAAGACCTCCCTTTCCTTCCCAAGGACAGAGAAGAAATATATCTGTGTCAGTTCAATAAAGTCTCGAAAATTGGAAGCCTTTAAGAATACATGGAGAGGAATAGTTTCCTTGTAACTACCAGAGTTGTGGTACAGCAGTTTTTAGATCTTTTGTCATCTGTGCTTTGAGTGCTGTGGGCCAGCTGAGCATGCTTATCCCTGCAGTTGGAGCACTAAGTTGCTACAGGACTTGCAAAGAAATGTGAATTGAGAACAAAGAGCTCAACAATGATGTTGGTGACTAGTAATTTGAAGTCTGATTCAGATGTGGAGTCAACAAGTGTTACACTAGATGGGAAGAATAAAATGGGTGCAGTGAATGTGGGGAGGTGCGTAACTCCTTCTGGGTCATTCAGAGATGTAAGCAGAATGTACATAACTCAGGAATACACAGCAACTACATATTCACTTATGGTGAGGACTAGCATGTTGCTAGGCTAAGCTTTAGTATGAGTTTCATACCCAGTGCAGATGTCTGATGAATCCTTGCTTTTCAGGCAGTCATTGGTAAGGTGAAGATGTTTCAGCCTCTTGTTCCTTGGATGAGGCTGGTCCTGATCTTGCTGAATTGCCATCTTCAGATTCTCCACCCTATTTTCAGGGTTTTTAATGTTTGTGATTTTTTTGTTTTGTTTTCTTGAGTCACTACTCTACAGCATTTCAAATCAACAGATGAAATGAAATTTTTTTACTCATCTAGCAGAGTTTAGCTTTGTACTGTATTACAACTTAACTTGTTTGCTCAGTAAAGTTAAGCCAAAGTCATGCATATGTGCTGTATTAAACAGGGACTTGGGTTACAGACAAACCCTTGAGCTGGGGTTGTCTGGGCAAAAAGACTGGTACTCACAGCCAAGTATGGAGATCATGGTGGGATTGAGACTGGTGGGCTGGAGAAGGACCTGAGTTTGGATGGTAAATGTGCAGAAAAATAATTGAGAGGGAGTAGTAAATTTGTGTGGAGAGACAGCAAAATCCAGACTTTTCAAGCTCCAGGACTTGAAAGAAGGAAGTTGGGCTAATTAGAAAAAGACACTGGAACAAGAAGATCATGTGGATGGAGAAGGACCTGAGTTTGGATGGTAAATGTGCAGAAAAATAATTGAGAGGGAGTAGTAAATTTGTGTGGAGAGAC
>JANZLP010000064.1:16790362-16805089 GCA_026930925.1 Chelictinia riocourii | reverse complement strand
CGCAAAAATAATTGTAAACATATCACCAATGAAGAAAATTTTGATTCCACTATTGACTTTTCAATTTTCAGACCACTTCCTCCAACTGCATCGTTTAGCTGCAGTATCCCTACTGGGGGACTTCAGCTTTAGAATTGGGGGGCAGGGCAGGGAGGAGACATCATATTCTGAGTTAATTCGAAGACGGATAGAGTTGAAAATGCTTTATGTTTTGGAGAATTAGCAGTCAGTCCTGTTGAGAAGCATGCAGATTTCAGAGATGAGGTAGAAACACAAAAAGAATTAACTCAAACCTTTAAGTCTTCAATGTGATAGACTAAAACTGACAATATTCTCATGTATTTTTTTTTTACAGTAGGATTCATAAGGGTCTTAGGAAGAGCATACTACAAAGAGCCAGCCAGCGTGGAGGCAGGTGTTGCAAGGACCCACCAGTGCTCAATACATGGCAATGGTGTGAGCAGCACCCACGGACCACAGGGGAACCATGCGCCTTGCTGCAGCCCAGGGCAAGCGCTAGCTCTAGGTACACAGTAACCCCTGCCTCCGTGCTGTCAAAGAGCAGCTCAGCTCGGTAAAGGCCTAAGGGTACAAAATTAATAATAAAAAAGGACACAAGAAAAAAAAAATCCACTGTGGAACATTTCAACTACAGTATCTAATACCATGCATGACTAAAAATGGTCACAATTAAGTACTCATTAAATATCTATACATTAAACAAAAGTATATGTACCAACTAGATTTTGGACATGCATGCGATACAATGTAACTTTAATATCATTACAGTGTGTCATAGTTTTAAGAAGTGTATCCAGCTGAAATAATACCAGAGGAGATGTACATGCAGTTCATTACTCTAGATTAACAATAGCACCCATGTCTTTGTGAATCACTACTGTTAGACTGGAGGTATCTTGCAGTCTTTTACAAGACAAGATTTTGTACATCAGAAGTAATATTTTCATAACAGACTTTCAAAACAAGTTTAGTTTCACTCATGAAGAACCCCTGAGCCAAACTCCAAATGAGAAATGCAGAAGAAAATAAGTAAACAAGTAAACTTAGCAAAATTGGCAAGTGGGGACAGTGAACCACATCATTTAAGAGTCATTTAACATCTTAACTAGTAATTATGTTGCAACAGAGGAATCAGTTCAATAAATAAGCTTAGGTAAGCAAGAAATACTTTCAAAATTAAAGATTTTAATTTTTTTTAAGAAATGAAGACTTACCTTTAATGTTCATGAAGAACAGACAAAAAACCCATAAAATTTCCCATGAGATAGGGAAGAAATCCACATAAAACATAACAGAGTGAGAAGTGCATCAGTACTGAAAAAAAAACCCATCCTGTTTGCAGCCTCCTACCAACCCCACTCTCCAAAAGAAAGAGAAAACCACAACCCTATTTTTCCTAGAGTGGCAAAATAAAATTATTAGAGATTCCATAAAAATAAAAGGATGGCTTTTGGAATGTTTCTGTAATGTATATAGAAGACTTTGCAATTAAAATTTTAGCCTTATACTCTCTTAGTTTATGAGAGTAATGTTTGTGCTTTATATTAATAATTTCCATTCAAAGACAGTATTTTAGTTGATTATTACTAATTTGATCTAGCTATTCTACAACCAAACATATTCCTCAGGGTGATGCTTCACTTAATGATTTTGGGGTTGTTTTGCCTGGATTCTTTTTATGGAGCAGTGAATAACAAGAAGTTAGTTCAAACAAACAAACAAACAAACCCCTCAACATCCACAATTTAAAAAATCAACAACTGACAATGAATACCCTAAGAAGGACTATCATATTCTTTCAAGCTAGAAGAGTTTGAAGTTTACCAAGTAAAGATTGTCTGGCAGCAGAGATATACCTCTTGACCTACTCAAAATAAGAAAAGAACACCTAGAATTATAATAAAGGTTTAAGAATCACAAGTCATGCAATTGCCAGCAGAGACACTAATTGGAGAACACTGATCAAAGATTTCATTACATCAATTACACTCCACCTTGTGCGTGAGACTAATTACACAGATGCGATCCTGCCAGCATGAGAAGCATCGCTACAACAGCCAAACACGGACCTTGCAGGCAATTACTTTTCTCAATGCAAGGCAGACCCGGAGCAGCTGCCCTGTGTTCCCAGCACTATGTCCATTAAGGGCACATGATGGCAGGGAGTGGAAATAAATTTGTAGACTAGAACGTTAGGTAAGGAATCAGAAAAGAAAAACTTAGAAAAGAGATAGTCTTTCTCCTTCTTTTCCTCAAACCTGTGAGTGATACTGGCATTGGTACTTCAGGACTGAAACAAGTTGGATCCTACTTAAAATTATCTGGTATGAGCTACAAAAAGACAAAGTGTCTTATCCATCAGAACACACCTTCCAAATCTTCCAGTACCAAAATCCAACACTTCAACACTAGAAGAATTTTTTTAAGCATTGTTTAAACAACATTTAAACTACTATACATTTTCTCCAAACTTTTACTTAATTAATTTAAAACACGCATGAGGTTGTAGCCCCCTACACATTTCTTCTAATAGCAAAGCCAGCTTATGCCTCATTCTTTAAAATCTAAGAAATCTCCTCTCAAATTCAGTGTATTGAATTTTATACATTTATAACCTTATTACTATGGTTATACTGCTAATTACACTTGAATTTTTCACTTTGTTACTAAATGAAAACAATTGTAGTGAGTAGCCCAAATATTACACCACTGGAAAAATTTGAGAAGCCTAGTGTATTGGAAGCTGTCCCAGAATGTTGCATACTAGTTATAAAAAGAAAAATAAAGTCTAGTTCCAAAAGCTTGTTTTGAAAATTAAAGCCTTCAATTACCTAATCACATATTTCTGAACATGTTACACATACAGTTTTTGTTTCCCCTGCTAAACTACACAATGCACTATGTCCTTGGATTCTGTCCTCAGTTACATTCAGGATGCTCTACTCAAAGCTGTACAGAGCAATGCTGGACATAACCTGAAGAGAAAGCAATTTTCCTGAAAACTTCTTTTCCGTAATGGCCTTCCTGATAATGCAGCTGCTAGCCAGGATTTCAATACATTGGGTTTTAACTATATAGGGAAGCTGGGTTAATAATAGGGAAAAATGTTAAATTATCCTACTCAAGTAAAATGAATAAAAAGAAATCAGAATCTGCAGAACTAAGGAAGGGCCATTTTTTTTCACATCCAGTTTTAGAAAAAGAACTATTCAAGACGTGGTATGCAATGCTTTTCCATCCTCAGGAGACAATTCCACAGTTTAATATATCATTAGGTATAGCTTGAATATGTTTTACACTTAGTAAGTATCTGTTACATAACTCCCCTCCACTGTCTTTAATTACCCCATTAAGCAAGTTGGTATTTGCATTTGCACTTAGAGCAGCTGAACTAGAGCTTCAGGGCACAAGAATATAAACCAAGACAAAAAATTAATAAAACATTATCTTTTCCATTTAGCAAGTTCCCTTTTTTTAATGGAAACATTTGTATTAGTAGATACTATTTCAGCATTGTAAGGTAATAAATCGCAAAAACCTTGTATTATTCAAGCTGACTGAACTGCCAGATAGAAGTATCATCACTCACTAACAGCACAACATGCCCTTAGGCTTTTCTCATTTTACAGTATTTCTGAGGGGTGACTTTGTATCCAAAAGTGTTATTCAAAACATAGAAAGTGGTGCAAATGTAATGAATCAGAAATCATTCTTGGGCTAAACTTTTTACATAAGAAAGAAGTTACAAATTTATTTTACTGTGTTGTACATCATTAACTAATCCAGATACACTTCTGAGAAAACAAAGATGAAGATTTTAATAAATTAATTAAAAAACCTGTAAGTCATCATACATTTTTAGAAACAACTTCTGAGTTTTCAGCCAGCTTTTTTTTTTTTTTTTTTTAAGCCCAGATAGCTTAAAATACATCCATCAAAGACTGGAAAAACAATTGTTACTTACTACATCAGCATGTTCTCTAAATAGTATGCATACTATAAAGAGTAAGAAACAGAGTAATGAGAAGTACCAATTTATTCATTAAGAGCCATTGTTACTGAAAATGCAATTCTAGATTGCTGGTTGCTGCATCACTAATGGCAGGCATGTGGAAGGTCCTTTCCCTATGGGATCAGCTATCATGCATTAGAAGACTGAGATCTTATGTATACAGATGAAAGAAGAAAAGTAATAGTTTTGATTCTGCCCACTCCCTTGATTTCCAAAGTCCTATTTTTGTACCTGTTATAAAAATTCCTGTTTATGTAATTGTATTACCCATTAAAATCTCACTATAATACTTTCTTGTATCTGGCAGAAACATCCCTATACCAGGTTTTTTGCCATCCCCATTAAGACTTTCCTCCTTTTAGTGAAAATTATTCCAACTGAGATCTTTTCCAACCATCTCTATTTTTCATTTTGGAGCAAAGATAAGGTTCATATCAAAAATAGAAAAATCACAATTTTAGAAGCATCAGAAGCATATTGCAGCATGGAGTAATGGTCTATACCAGTTTTGGTGCCAAAATTCAGGTATTAACTCACTTTTGACAGTACTTAACATCCTAAAAGTTCCCCTCTTACCCAAAGTAGGTGTGTATATAGGGAAAAAGTTCTTAAGAGGTGTGAATAGCATACAATTAGCACACATATTACAGTAGCGGTATACCTTTAATAATGCTTACGGATTTCTGCATGAGTTTTTCATGTCGCCACAGTATAGGCCTAAGATACACTCTTTTAAGTGTTTAAAACACTGTGCTAAAACAAATTTTACTAGTATAACTTTTCATGAGCTGTTTAATTGCACTGCTCATGAAGGGTTGTGAAGACAAAGGAAATGCAGCTCAAGCAGCATGTTTGTACACAGCCACATAAAATACAGAGTAAAGATTCAGTAGAGCTGAATACCACATACATATAACACCAATAAGAAGGAAATTAAATTCTCATGAAACTTTATAAGCCTTAATCTGGCTTTCCATTTCAGTTCAATAACTGATTTAGCAATATCAAAGGGTTTGGGCACAGCAGCCAATTCCTCTCAGTTGGCTGATAAATATTTCTTCCTTTCTTTCTGAAAAATTAAACATTTAATTCCCATGAAGAGGCACATGCCAGTGGTTAATTAGGGAACATTTTACAAGATGAACTAAAAATTGTCATCAACACAGCAGGTGAATATTGACATTTTTACAAGCACAGACACGCCAATTTAATTTCTGGTTCCAGAGCTCTTGCAGGCAGGCAGCTGCCACCCAGGCAAGTTGAGAACCTCAACACTTACTGCAAATCCCAGCTTTCTAATACTTATTCAAACTGGCAAGAAACATTCCTCCTACATCACTTTCAAATATTTGACAGCCTGGCCATCCATTAAATGCATCTCGTATAGATGTCCATGGATCACTATATAATTCTTCCTTCCAGCTACTGAAAAATAATATGATGCGTGGGAAGCTGGGGGGGCTCCCAGGTCCCATGATGCCTGACAGGCAGGGGTAAAGCAGGAACAGAAGTCAGCAGAGTGAAGACACAGGACTGATGGGAGAAGGCCAGTAACAGATTACACTGATTAATGGGTAGATATGAGATACACTTCTTCGCTGAGAAGCCAGAGAGCAGGGCTAGCTGCTGGGCAGGTAGCAAACAAATATTTGCAGTGAGAATTGATACAGCCCATTGCCAAAAGTCATGCCACTTAAATCTGTGCAAGGGCAACATAAACTGCTATAGGCTAACAGGGAATAAATAAGAGAAACTGGGAAAAAAAAATTAAAAAGAAAAAGGCAAAACCAAAATAAAGTAATACAACAATAAAACCCTTTCTTCTCCTTTCCCAGAAATCCTACAAACTTTAAGTAAAATCCCATTTTCACTCTAAGCTTGAAGTTCTAATCCCTGCTGTGGTAGATGTGGTTCAGTAATACTGTCTTCCTGAAGTGGAAGATGGAGCCACAACCGCTGCAGAAGGTATAGGCATATACATTCAATTATAGGGGCAATTAGAGAGGATAAAAGGCAGATTAGGTCCTCCCTCCAGAATACATACCCTGCCAGAGAAGCCAAGGCCAGGGAAGAGGTAGTAGAGGTTAATTACCAACTGGAAACCAAATGCTTTCTTTTTGACAGTTCAAAATGTAAATCTATTTAAGTGACATAATTTAACCAAGCACTGACACACATGTATTAACAGAAATGTCCAGCTCTTCCAGTCATTTTTAAATTTTTCTTTGGGTGGTCTGAGAAAGCATTGCTTTTCCTTTCATTTACATGCCACTACTCACTCACAAGATAAAACAAGCAAAACAACTTCACAGTGCCAAAGACCAAATTTTTAGCATAACCACATTCAAAGAGTGTCATAAATCTGGTACTGATGACACTCTATTTAAGGCATTGTGCTCTGCAACATAATGAAAAAACGAAATCTTTCACAACATAGGAAAACTATGTGCTATGGTCACCGCAAAATATATTCAAATCATGTTTGGAAAAAAGGTCACTTTCAGCAAACACTGCTTCACCTTTTAAGGGCTACAGTGCTTATTCACATTGCTATGGCCTTAGTTCAAGAAGCCAAAAATGTCTAAGAGCCAGCCACCACGCAGCCTCTGTCTCAGTCGGAGCTGGGAGCGGTGCACAACACTGGAGGCAGCCAGCTGCCCACCAGCCCTCTCTCCTTGTGTTCCCTTCATTGTAAGAGATCAGCTGAGGGGAAGTGTAGCAGTGAATGATCCAGAACTTTATCTCATTAACCAAAAACTGTCTCCATTCTGATTTTTTTAAACTCACATTTACATTTGTCAAATGTTCAGCTGATGTTTTCAAGCTCCGTATGTCCATCAAGATGACATTTTTATGAAGTTTTAGCTAAATCAGATCAGCCAATTAGGTTCAGGAAAAACTCGTTGTTTTTCTAATTTAAGACACACACTCTGAATGCTGGATTTTGTAACCTTACTGTCATTTCGAACCTATATCCAAGAATGTTTACTTAACAATGCTCATGACACTTTCCACGGCTTTACCCAGCGGGCTGGTACCCATGTTGGCCCAGAGTCTGTAATAATACACATATATCCTCGACCAGTTAATTTTACCTCTGCTGGTCCCTTCCATTGCCCTGTGGCAAGGTCTTTGTATAATACTTTTATGCCCAGAGTTGTATTCATGGAAACATTTGCACCCATTGCTTTACTGTGAATTATTATAGGTGGATCATCAGCGCCGCCTGTCAGTCACAAGAAATTAAGAACATATAATACTTTCCAAATTCGTTCTTGTGGAGATAGTCCTAATTCCGCCGTTTTTTGTTTTGCCAACAAACATTTAACAGTTTGATGTGCATGTTCAATTATTGCTTGCCCAGTGGGAGAGTGAGGAATGCCTGTCTGATGTTTTATGCCCCATGTCTGACAAAAGTCAGCACAGCAGCGAGAAACATACGCTGGACCATTGTCTGTTTTGATTGTTAGGCACAACCAGAACTGCGAAACAGCCTCTAAGGTGTTTTTTAACGTGTTTTGCTGTTTCTCCTGCTAGAGGAGTAGCCCATATTGCATGCGAAAAGGTATCAATGCAGACATGGAGGTACTTCAAGCTACTGAATTCTGCTACATGTGTGACATCCATCTGCCATAGTTGCAGTGGTTGCAGTCCTCGTGGGTTTACACCTAAACCAATTCCAAAGCCAGTATGCTGACAGTCAGGGCAAGATTGCACTATACCTTGTGTGTCTGACAAAGAGAGACCGAACTGTTGTACAAGTATCTTTGCTCCTTGGTGGAAAAAGGCGTGTGAAAGACGTGCTTGTTCAAAACAGTTAACTGGAGGTCCACTCCATACTGGTGCTGCTAATATATCGGCATGCTCATTTCCTTGTGCTAGGCCTAGATCAATGCCCATATGGCTTCTAATATGCGTGATAAAGTAGGCCGTTTTCCTCTGATTCAATAATGACAGCAGTTTCCTAAACAGTGCAGACAAAACCACATTACGCAATTCTTTCAACACTGCATGCTCTAATCTTTGAGCTACTCCAACAACATATAGAGTCGGACACTATATTTAAAGGTATATCAGGCCAATTTAAAAACACCCAAACGACTGCTCTTAATTCCAATGTTTGCAAAGAATCCTGTTCTGTACCTAGGATGACATTATTTGCAGTTTGTTTGCTAGAAGTCACCTCATCACAGATCTGAAAGAGAAGCAGTATGAGTCAGGTGCAGGATCTGATCTTGCATCAGTAAATTCTCCTGACTTCACTGTAGTTTGTTTTACATCGGTGATGTGCCTGATAATATTTTAGCTGGGTAGATTAACAAAACTACAAATGTTGGCATGAGTGGGGAAAGACTCGTCTGTAGCAGGCTTTGCTTATTTTAATCTGTGGACAGTGCAGTGCTACAGATGCAGTCAGCCGTCATAGTAGGCCAGAAATACTGTGCTTTGTGCTCTTGTCCATCTTGGCTCTGAATTGCTCTGAATGTGACCCATTACATACAGGCATGACCTCTGGGACAAAGAGGGAGATAATTTTGTTGGTGGTGCTACTTCAGCTCAAACACTGTTCCTTAGAGCACTAACCTTCAAAAGTGTCCTGATAACTGTATTAGTTGACTCATTACATCTACTGCCTGTTAGCTGGTTATGCAAGACATAATAATGATCTTGCTTTGGCTCACAAAAGCCCTTCACCGATAAATGCTGATTTAGTTGAGAGAATTCAGAAACAAGTCTATTGGACAGTCAAGCACCAAGGACCAACATCTCAAAGGTAGGAGGACATTTAACTTCTGTTGATTTCTCTCAATTTCTAGTTAACCTTATCTTAATGTGTATTTTCCAAAAACTTACAAAAACATGTTTGCAGTTTGGAGAGTGCTGTCTACATTCCTGTATGACTCCTATCTGATAAAGAATGGATTAGTTATATAACTATTAAATGTGTGTTGCTGATGTAGGTTCAGATTCAATTTCCTGTTCACAAATATACATTTGATTGGCTTAGAAGTTGATTTACCTGTACATAACCCCTGTACAGCTTGGAATCAGCTCTGAATTTGGCTTCTGTAAGAATTCAAGAAAACCTCAATGTTTTTCTGGGAAAATTTGGAAGAGATCAGCTGATAGATTGTGCCTAGTTGTTCTGTGTTCTTCAGGGACTGGTAGCCTTTTTTGGGTAGTTAGTTTAAGTACCTCTGGGCATCTGAGATATTGCTGTTTGTGGAAATGAATCCCATACATGATCTAATAAAACATGTGGCTGTATAGTATATACAAAAGTATGCAACTTCCACATAGGTCGGAGAGAAACTAGGGTCTTTTTTTATCCAGCACATCAAAAATCTTATGTAGTGAAGTTATCCAACCAAGAGGGACTGCTTCTGTGTTTCATGTGCACAGGCTACGATTCCTACTCTAATCTTTAGTTAAATCATTTTTCTATCAAGCTATAGTAACCTGTTTTTTTATCTGAGTTTCTTACTTGAAATCTGATAATTGAGAAGCAAATTAAATACTTGTTTTAGTTACTGGCTGGTCTCTTCATGGATCTTAAGGAAGCATTGTTTTCGGACTAGATAAATTAGTAATTCTTGAATCACTTCTGTTGTTGAAATTACAATGCATTGTTTAAGTGAGGGTTGTTTGCTGTGGTGAGGATGACTTATGTGATGAAGGTAAAACAATACTTTGAAATCATTAAAATGAGTGGTGAGAGCACTGACTTTCTCCTCATCAGATCAGTTATGCAGTCTAATTGTTGTTTTAATGGATGACTGTTTTCCTTTTGTGTAAGCATCCTAGTATGTCTAGCAAATAATCCATCAGTCTTAGTAGAGCTGCTGGCCTTCTACCTCACCCATATGTATGAAGGTTTATCAGAGCCATGCTGAATCATTAGGTGAGTTTTAAGAATATTCCCCATTTCACACTGTCAGCATGCAGATCATGTATTGTGCCAGGTGCAGAATCAATGTCTTTAATCGTTTGCTATAGAAATACTTGAGAGCTGATGATAACCAATTTGAAACTGAACAGATACCGTACATGAAACACTGAACTATGTATGTTTTGATGCTGCTTAAGAGTTCTTGCTCTGGCCATAAAGTCACATAATGCTTTCCTACAGAAACCTTCCCTTAAGTGATGCCCAAATGGATTAGAGTGTTTAAAGAAGAAGCAAGTGGTATTGTTTAATCCTTCCACACATAAAGCCTTTTACTTCACATACAAATATGTCAGTACAAAATATAACAAAGGATAAAATGTACTTAAGCACAGTGCCCAGTATAAACCCAGCTGCTAAAATATTTTGAAGCGTATTTGTGATTAAATTGTTAAGCCAATTTGTGACACTGTTTCCTAACAAATAAATATATTATCATAAACAGAAGATTTTGGCTTTCTGTTAGTTGTTGACAGCATGGACAGCAATGAGTTTAAGGTCATAAGCTACTCTCCTATAGCTCTTTACAGCTTCTGAACTTTGGGACCATGTATATGTGGGCTGAATGACTCCTAAGGAGCAGCAGCATTCTGGTGTTTAGTGTTTAGCTGAGTATGCTCAAACGCACAAGCAGAGTTTGGGTGTTGGTGCAGAATATTATCACCTCATCACCATTGTGTCATATGGATTCTGTGCTCTGTTGATTCAGAGTGTTCCATTTTTTAAAATCATGAAGCTCATAGTACCTCTGATTAGCATGATTTATTTGCTTTGCAGATGTTGCAGGGATGAAAATAACAATTAAATGACAAAAAATTTGTTCTTGGCCACACGTATTTTGATGACAGTTGCCAAATGCTGTTGAAATCTGAGCTATTTTGGGGGATTAACTTTGCATTAAATACAGCCCTTCTGTTCTGAAGTGAGCTAATAAGATGGGCGGGATAAACCCTGCATGCATAGTTTGGAACTGCAAATATTTTCCCCTATGAATTCTTTGTCCAAAATACAAAGCCAAGAGGAAAATATCTCCCATCCAGATTAATTATTGATAAGGACAGATGCTGAAAATAGTGATGCAGTGTCAGTGTTACAGACAGGGAAAGAACTTGTTCTCTTCCTTGTATCCAAAAAGTAGTTTCAGGGATGATCTTGCAGTCAGGTGTACTCATGGCTGCGAAGGGTCTCACTGACTCTGAAGAATGATTGAGGCTCTGTCAGTCTCAGTGGCATATTTATGCAGCTGTAGATCCAGCTTTTTTCTCACTTGCTTTGAGCCAATTTCCTTTTGCTTAGCCCAAAGTCTTGTGGCTGTGGTAGGAGAGACAGAGATGCAGGTGTCTCAGCACTGAGTCTCCCTCAGCCCCAGCACCTCCCACACTCAGACAAAGTTGTTTGATTTTTAGGGAGTGGGGGTTTGGATGAGAAGGGGACAAGGGAATCCTCAAAAAATTATTTGGCTCATCCCGGTGCAGAAGTGGAACAGTTTGGGTACATTGGAGGTGTTTGTGATCACTAAAAAGATTTCTCAAGCATGCCTAACCAGAAGCTTTGTTTCCTACAATAAATTGTGTGCACATTGCAGAATTGATCTGTTTTGATACTGCCTCTGGTTAGCTCTGCTGTATGCAGAGATTAGCTGAAGCTGTCACTGAATGTTTAAGAGTTTGGCCAAGCTGAAGCAAAATAAGGTACACTATGAGAATAATGTATTATAGAGCTTCTTCTACTTCCCCTTTGTTTCCAGATAAAGCCTTAATATCAGAGAGGCTTCCCAGCACAGAGCTCCAACTGACGAGCTTTGATTAAGGAAAAGTCCCCATCCTTTGAGGAACTGCATGCAATAAATATGATTGTTTTTTAAAGTACAATGTAGCTGTGTTTACAGCAGATAAGATTTTTTTGACATTTTCCTTTAACAAAAGCTCAAGAGCAAAAGTATCTGTCTTGAACACAAGCATCATGCACAGGTCACAGTAATTGATATTTATTGCTCTAACAGTAATCTGAAGCAGAGGAATCATGTTTAGCTGGCTGTGTGTTCTGAGTCCTTTGTGCAGGTTATTCTACTGAGTAACTGAATGCATTAGTATTTCCTCTGAAAATTAATTTTGTGGCAGATAAAGAAAGTATGTACATATACATAAATCTCTTGTTTTCTGGTTGGGCGAGAGGCTAAAAAAACAGGGTGTGTCTGGATATATTTTGTTTGGTAATTAGTATTCAGTATTTTTCTCCCTTTTAAAAATGTCTAATTCAAATGTCAGTTCATTCTTCTCTATTTCCTGCCCTTATTACACTAGACTTCCAGACCAGGCTTAATTAACTTTAAGACCTTTTCTGCCCATCCCTATAGTTACAGTCTTTTCCTGGAACAATTTCATTGTTATAATCTCCATGTGTTGTGAGATGATACAAATGATATTATTACTGCTCTCATGAATTTACAATGAGCCTTTTAATATTTTTACTTACAGTTTAGCTCTTGTCAGGAAAATCTCATCTTCAAATCAAAATAAAACTAGGGAAGCAAATTTCCAGCTTATAGTGCTGATAAAGGGAAGTTGGAGGGCCTGAAAATTCAGGCTTCAGACACAGGGAAGCATGAAAAGATGAGGACAGCTGTTCTAAGTTTTGTGACTTTTTCAGAGCTAGAAGTTTTTTCTGTATGGATTTGTTTCCATGTGGGAGTGAATGATTTAATACAGTGTTGTGCTGTGTCTTGCTCCATTATCTCTGCACTGGCTTAAGCAGGTCATTAGCCTGATGAATTTTACAACCACAGTCCAGCGGCGATGAGGGAACCTGCACCCAAGGAGAGCTTGCTTCATGAAAACACATTGCAACCATAGTAAGTGCTAGTTCAACATGTAAGATGGGACTGTAGGAGTGACCCTGTTCCAAGTCAGGCCGCGCTTTTGTTTACACGTGGTACAAGGTCTCTGTGAAAGCGATAAAAGTGAGAGCTAGGGGCTTTCAGCTGGCTGACCTGGGGACATTTCTGCTCACAGGTCTTCTCAAGGCAGTGCCCAGGATCCGGGCTGGCGGCTGCTGCTGCTGCCGCCCTGCTGCGGCTCAGCGCGGTGAGCACTGGTGAGCAGCCTGCACCCCCCCAGGAGCTGACAGCTTTAAAGTAACCTGACTGTTCGGAAAGTTCTTATTCACAGCAGTGCTGCACTTGTGGGTTTCTGCCTGAATCCAAACACAGCTGGAGATATTTCTTAAGATGAGGTGGGAGGGTTTTTTTTTCTCCTTAGTTAGTGGCTATGTAAGTGGAATGTTTATTTCTCCCACAGCTCATATTTTAATCATGGCCACTGAAAACCCCTTTCTTGTGCGAATGAAACCTTTCTCTTCATTTAAAGAAACTGAAGATCAATCCATATAAGGCAGGTAGTACAGCTCACAATTTCACAGCAGGAAAATGACGTAATATATTCCAAAGAGAAATGTGCCCTTTCTTCCTGTTTGAAACTAAAGTCACCTCCAAGACCAATTACTGGAGAATTCAGTATCTATTCTAATGCTAAACTTTTACCAAGACTGCTGCTAGCAAATCTAGTGTACAAAGCAAATGTGTTTGTTAAATGGTGCTACAGATGATAGAGCTCTGCAATAGCTTTGTCACTGTCAAGTTCACGTTGTCTTTGTAAAATGAACCCATTATAAAAAGCATCCCTGCTTTTTGAGCTCTCTGCTTTCTGCCCTCGCTTCTTAATTTCTGTGCTGGATATGTGTTTTAGGTGGAGTGCATTGGTAATCTGGATGATATGAAAATGTGCATAGTGTAGCAGTATTTGTTTGTTATAATGACAGCCTAAAACCCTAAATTAACAGTACTGATCAAATAGACAATATGTACTAACTCCTTTTAGGTTTGGATTCATAGATTAGGTGGTGAAAAGTCTGATACCTTATTAATAGTGTTGATTGGTTGGCCTAGCCTTAATATGAGTAAACTGGTTCTTTTGCAGACACATATATATCTGAAAGATAATGACAATAAATCCAGTAAGATAATGCAAATCTCCTCTGAATTCAGGTCCAGGACTGGAGATAGGGGGAGGGAGTATCCCACAAAAAGAATGGAGAAGCTAACCTAAAATGCTGTGCCAGTGGAGATTCTGCCGATGAAGCTGAACCTATCACAGAAACAATTCCCATCAATGGCAGGATTTCCTATCATTTGCAAGAGAGCAGCATTAGGCCCTTAGTCTCCTCAAGCAGTATGCTGTAAGGTAGAACTTGCACTGCTAGAGGATTTCCAGAACACAAATTCAAAGTAGATAGCATCATAAAAGGAAGGGGAAAAGGAAGACTGATCCCACCAAAGCATTGCTTAGAAATGTGGACAAAGGCAGAAGAAGGAATTCAACTGTATCCTGCAGACATACTGTGCAAGTGGAATTTCCCTTTATGCTGTCACACACAATAAGGAGAAGGGCCTGTGCGTGCTGCAGATAACCCACCTTGCACCCTGCAAACTTTGCCAAGTGTCAGGAGGACTGTTCCAGATGTCGCTGGTGGGCTTGGGGAGAGAGGAGGATGACTTTAGGGGGGGCAAAGCCAGGTGGGCTCCTGCTAATTTGTGGAGACTGATAGTAGGCTTTTTAAAAGAATGTGTAATGGAAACAGGGGCCTCTTTCTCCTAAAGGTTTGGCAGAGGATGGTGGTGAAATCCCCCAGGAACAGGAGGGTTTTGATGACAAATAGATTGGGACAATAAAACTGACCTTTTTGGATTTTG
>JANZLP010000064.1:16711149-16725793 GCA_026930925.1 Chelictinia riocourii | reverse complement strand
CGGTGGCCTACGCACAGGCGCAACAGCCCTGGGGATGCTGGCCTTGGCTGAGACGGGAGAGCTCGTGGCGCTCGGCGGGAAAGCATCAAAATATTCCGTTTCAAAAGCTGCACTTGAAGAAAAATAAGTAAACTGTTAAAACCAGCTATCCATGGAATGGTACATAAAATCAGATACTGAAGGACACAGCATGTTGTTGAGTAAAATTAACCTTTTCCCTATAATTTGAAGTGGGTTACAGATTCCTTCAGAAGAATAAGCAGTCTTCTATCCACAGGTGCTGCTTATTACTCAGTTTATAAAGGGGAGAAATCATAAAATCACATATACTAGCACCATGAGACTGCAGAGCATACACCTAGCATTTTTGTTTCATGTGGGCTCTCTCTTAAAATGACAAAAAATAGTGTATAATAGTATTTTGATATACTTGGTAACTGTTTTCAGTGCTCTTCACCTCTCATACCAATTTTGGCCTTTAAATTCATCTCTTTGGTAGGAACCTGCCAGCAAGGAGACTGTCTGAGAGCATACTACTACAAATGAAGGAACACCACCACAACTAAGAGGGTTTCTTCTCTTTGCCATTAGGACTGGGGTTTTGTTTGGGGTTTTTTGTTTGTTTGTGTTTCCCCCCCATTTTTGCCATTTTAAATTAATAAAAAAAACACCCCAAAGCTGTTTTTTGGGGGGTTGGGTTATTTTCCTCGCACTTAAGGTGGCCTGTACATATCCTATTGAACAATTAAGGTAGCATGTACTGTCTTGCTAACCTGACTTCTTCGGAAAGACTTTGTGAATTTGTGTATCAGACTAGTAATTTGGAAATACCCATTTGCTCAGTAACTGAGCTTTCTACTGAACAAGGAGCAGTAAATCAGCACAGAATTATTTTGTTATTAAAAATATTTTTACATTTATTTATTTTATTTTATTTTCTTCCTCCTACACCAGGTATAGTAGGCTACATATTTGATATTAATTGCAGCAGAAATCCATGTCTTTGGTAAATGGAATTCTGCAAGATAGGAGAATACTGTTTTGAATGTTTTGTGGGTTTTTGTGGGTGGTTTGGGGGCGGTTGTTTGTTTTTAAGGCTATCAGCTTACTGTCAACTGTCAGTCAAGCTAAGGTTTAGAAATCATTGGGAAAATTATTGAAAATAAATCACATGCCTTCATAAACCTTTCTGGTGAACCCCCATTTTGAATACTTGCTATATGCATTTCTGGTCAGAAAGCTTTATGTAGACTAGAAAAGATACAGAGATAGGCAACAAGGAAGGCTAGACACCTGGAAGCTCAGGATGAGAAGAGACTGTCTGCAAGGAGGACTCTGAGTAGCTTTAGTTCAAATAAATTAGATCAATGTCATTTGGAGGACTGCAATTCATTAGTTGCAATGACATATCTTAGTACTCTTTAAAATTTTCAGCAGATCAGACCTACTAGTCCTCACCAACAGGTTAATACTTCAGCCCTTGAAAGGAGATTTTTCTTTGGGTTTTTTTCTTGCTGATACAGTTGTCATTCTTGCTTCGTAAGAACTAACGAGAACAAACATTTTAAGTCTTACTTCAAATGTAACTAAACATTTCTGTCACAATAACCCTGCTTCCTACCCAATTCCCCCATTGCCTTTTATCAGAGACTCTTCTGCTCCACTTCCTGATCTGAGCCATTTGCAAATACTGTGCGAAATGAGTGAAAAGGATGGAAAAAACCCCACGTTATCCTCTTGTTCTCCTGTTATTGAGTATGTCACTAGGGAATTTATTCTGTATGCAGGGTAGAGGTATCAGTGCCAAATCTCTGTGTCCCCACCAGCATAATTTTTTCTCGCCTGGAAGTGGGCAGGAAAGGTCTGCAGAGTAGGGCAATGTGTCAGCAGATTATGTCCTAGTCTTCTTTTACCTTCTAGGCAAGCGAGGTTGGGATCTAAAGGACTGGTTTGGGGAAACACCTACTTCTAAGAGCTCGAAAGTGTAGTTGCTTTGCTAGAAGAAAATAAAATCTGCAACATTTAAGGGCAGCTGTACCTCAGAGTGCAGAGATTGTTGGTTGTTGCTTCATCCCTTTTTACTGTAAATTGCTCCTGGAAGTCTTTGGACAAACCATGGATACTTTCTAGTACTGGAGAGCTTAGTGGAGTATTTTCAGCCTCACTGTCTTCCTGCTTCCTTTTCATCCTTCTGGAATTTGTCTCAGCTCCCAAACGGTGAGAAGAGTAAGTTTTGTCTAGTGCAGGTAAAATTTGCCTAACATGGTTGCATGTACGCTGTAGCCATCTACATTTTTCCAGTCTAGACTCACATTATGGAGTCTGTGTAGAGAAATGGGAACTTTTCAGACATTGTCAACCTTAAGTAGATGCTTGAAATGCAATATACTGACAGTGTGTGCATATGTTTCTCTTCAGGATGTGTGTGAATTTTTATCTTCTAGATGGTTAATCCATGTGAATATTCATTTTTTGTGGCAGATGCTAATTTCTTCCATTTATTTTAGTTTACAGAATAATTTTTGCTTAAATTTTTCATTTGTCTCCTCTGGAGAAAAATATGTTTTTTCATTACCTTACATAATATAATACGAATTCTCATTTTTAAAATATGTAGTACTGTTTTGTTGAGGCTTAATACAGGTGTTTGCCTTTGTAGTGGAGAGTTGGAATTGTAATTAGAAAACATCCTGACTTTTGAAGAATTTCTGTCAGGTGCTAGCTCCCTCAAATAATCCTTCTACTTTAGCTTATCTTAAGCCTTTGCAATAACTGGATTCCTTATCACATTATAATGGATTTATTACTTTCCCCTCCCAGAAGTGGGAAACATCTGTTGTATTTTGTCACTTTAAAAGTATAATAAACCCAGTATACACATCTCTGCAACAAGTTGTTTTTTAAAGTAAATTTTGTTTGTGAAGAGATGTAAGCGGACACATGCTGTTAATTAGTGTGAACAGAAATAGAGCTTCCCATAACTTTATTCAGTACTATGACTCACCCATTTTACCAATACAAACCTGATCAATTCTAAATCCGTTTTCTACAGAGATGAATCTGCTGATTACATTTGATTTGCCTGAAGAAGACTAAGAAAAATAAGTCCATTTATAACATTACACATTGAGGAACCTTCTGACTTTCTAAAACTGTATTTTTTTGCAAAGCTTAATTCCAGCTTTCCTTTCTGGTTTACAGAACTAAAAGTTGCTTAAATCAGTTTCATAAATAGCTATCCTTCAACAACGTTGCTCAAAAGACCAGCTTGTAAAATAGAGATATTTGAAGATATATTTTGATTTAGTGCTATGCGGTATGTTTGCTTAAAAAAAAATAACAAAAGAACATCTACAAACAAAGCACTATGCTGCAAAAATTAAAAAAGGGAGAAAATAAAGAGTTGGAGGCAGGGAATATGGTGACATGTTCCAGATCACATTTAAAATAAAAGCAGGTAGAAAACATAGGCAAAGTGGGTGCCTTACAGCACAGTATTCACTTGGTGAATACTAGCCTCCCAGAATGGGGTAAAGCAGCAATGCAGATACTTGCAACTGGAGAAAGCCATCAGACTGTTAGCCAGTTAGGGGAGAGAAAGAGCACTTTATGCACTAGTTAGCGAGAACCCCTACAGATACTCTCACCAGCCAGTAGGACACTGAAGAAAACCCGTAAATTGGTCATCAAATGGAGTTGCTACCTCAGGAGGGATGAAATGGAGGTCTTTTAATATTACCAAATCAACCGTCTTTCCCTTGTGAAACAAAGGGACATACCTGTTTTGTGCTCAGGCACAGTGAGACCCTTCCCTCTCTATGGACCAACCAGGTAGGCTGCATTAGAAGCAATTAAAAAGGAGAGATGTGATCTGAAATGGCTTCTTTTCCACTTTAATCCAGACAATGTGTGGACCTATTTGTGAGGTGATAGTATTGACTTATTGTAATTTATTACTCAGATTTTAGGGTGTTCATTATAATTTGAGATTTTGATCTTAATGACGTTAAATATTTTGGAAACAATACTCTTTCTTAAAATACAAGACTTTCATAAAAATCTGGAAATGTCTGGACACTAATCTTCAGATAAGATAAGCACAAAAGGCTATTCTGTCCCATAAAAAAGCGGTTTGTACTACACTTGAGAAACAGCCTTTAGTGGGATATAGAGCTGCAAGTGCCAAGCACAGTAATTTTCTCTAAAAGTCACCTTTTAACCACAAGCAAATGTATTCTTTATAAGGACAACCTGCACTGCATCTGCTAAGAACCACTAATGCAATTAGTATTTTTATCATATCAAATATGTTGCTATTTATGCACTCCCCTTATGTACACCTGTTACCAAAAACCTTTTCATAGCTTAGCAACCAATTTCAGTCCCTTCATAACTTTTTTCATTGTCAGGCTTGATCATTTTTTTGCAGAGAATTTTAACAGTGTGCTTTTAAGTCCTGGGAGCAAAATGGTCACCACATAATGGACAGTATGCCACTGCACTACTAACTTTCATCTGGCTTTCTGCACTTTCCATCCAGCTGCTATTCATCTCAACCATTTTACAGCTACATAAGACTATAGCTTACTTGGCAAACAGCAAGTAGAAAGTTGTTGCTGGTGTAAAACTTTGGGGAGTTCATTAATTTACAAGGAAAAAAATTTTTTTTTGATATAACATTTCAATGATCAAACTAACAAGCATGAAAATAAGCTCATTCACCAAGCTTGAGATTCCAGCTGAGTGTCTCTGAAGTTTGCAGTCATTTCCTCTAATTGCCCTAAGACAGTTATTTGTTATTTCCATGTTGTAGTTCTGATAATTTCATCCCACTCTGCTGCTTCAGCCAGAGAAGGATTTTCTGTTGATACTTGTATGAATGTCCACTTAGTTTCCTTGTTAAAAGCAATGGAAGAAGATCCTGAAGAAATGCTATTAAAAGCCTTTTTTCAAAAGCCAGTCCAAAACTGTGTTAAATCATTGAAAGCTATACTTCAGTTATGCTGCAAAGGATGGTGCCTGACTCAAGGTGTGAAGCTGCTGGGAGATGGCTAATACATGGCTTAAATTACTTTTTGAAGTATTCATATTCACTGCAGGGAAGTATTTGTATCCACTTTTTCTGCAGGGAAAAAAAAAGAACAGTTTTCTGAATGTTCCTTTCCCATTATTTCCCACAATGTAGGGAGAATATGCCCTTATCTGCACTATTATGGCTGTTACGTCAGGCACTATATGATACAGAAGACAGTCTATTTAGAAACTTTAACACCTGGAAGTCAGGAAAAGCCAGGATTATATGGTTTTCTTGGAATCCATACCCTAATGTGAGGCAACATCCAAATCATTTATGACCATGCCCTCCTTAGTCCTCTACCCTCAGGTTCCTCCTTTCCAAGTTAAGTTTGTGTTAAAATCATTGTAGGCCTGTGCTACCTACACTGGAATTCCCGTGATGGGTAATGCAGGTTCTCTTGAGACAGAATTGGTAAACCAGAAGAAAAATGTATTTTTTTCATTTTGATTCCTGTAAAACTCTGCCTATGCTAGGTCACCTTTCCTTCCAGTATCAGCTATGGACTTCTAGACCTCTGAGATAAAAAAACAGCAAAATTAAAATGTAATTTAAATAAACCAGAGGAAATTTATCCTCTCATGGTAACACTGTGATTAAAGGATTTAATTGAATTATAGAGGCTTAGATAGCATGAAATGAAAGCAGAAATACATCAAGAATCACTGTTTCATGCAGAAAAATCATAAAAGTGTATAATGATCCACAAGGTAATATTTATCTGGGAATAGATGACAGAGGACTTTATGAGACAGAGCTACAAGGCATGAAGGATATAAAGTGCAATAAAAAAGCATAAACTCAGCAGGGATGATAAAGAATAAATATACAAATATTAACCCACAAATAACTGACACACCTATCATTTATTCTTTCAAAAGTAAAGGTTTTTACCTCAAAAATTTTAAACTTCTATGATTCAAAAATTAAACTGCCTGATATTAAAATTATTACTTCTGAATATTAAAATTAAATGTCATTTCCTGTATCCAAAGCTGAAAATACTATCTGCACAATCTACTTCATCTTTCAATTCATCTTTTCAGAACACAGTAGTGGTTTTAATAAAGTTCCAAAGGAAACGCATTACAATAGATTTTACTTTGCATTTCTTTAAAGAAACCCATCTACTGATAACTGTTAAGACCCTCTCCTCATTTAAATCTCCATATATAAAGCATAATGACCAAATAATATCAAAAGAAAGCATCATCTCCATCTGCGGGCTATTGTATCTAGCTGCATCTCCAAACCAGTCCAAACCACTGAACTTTCTACCAGTGTTCTGAAAGGTGGGCTGCTGATGAATACTGTAAGTTACAACATCTGAAACTGTGGTCAAGATAAAAATAGGTCAAATCCTATTAACAATTATGCTTACAGTTTTGTTGGTTCTCCACAGGTGGTTGACTACAATTACACTATTCAGATGTATAAAGTATGTTTATTATCATTTGCAGCATTAAGGTCTGAGGTCAGTCTGCATACTATTTTGTAAAATATTAAAAGTCCCTTTGATTTATGCCTAATAGCCTGTTTTAAAATCCTCAAGACAGAAAGTTTCCCCATAGTTACCACATGCCTTTAATATCTTTAAAAGATGCATCATTTATTTTTTGTCCAGATATTCAACAATTATTTTTTCTTCTTGTGTTTCTTTTTGAACTACACTAAAAGATGACCCGGATACGCATTGTCTGTTCAAGACCTATTTTAGTTTTCTTGAGTGATATTTGTAAACTGAAGACTGGGTTTTAACTACAGCTTTTAAAGGAATTTAATTGGAAGGTAGGTCATTACATACCACACATGACTAGACAGGAAGGTAGCACTTGTTTATCCTCAAATGAGTCAGAGCCATTAGTTAGACTGCTGTTTACTGTGCAGGCAAGGAAAAAAGAATAATTGAGTCACACAGAAATAAACTTCCATCTTTTTGAGTCTCCAGTAACAAGAAGTAATCACATCTCATTAAATCAACAGCTCATTCCTGCACTTACCTATATTAAATTATATATTCATTCACATTACCTACTCTGCAACAGTGTCACCTTAAATTATCTCCATATTCATTTTAAGCTGGATAATTTTATGGTTGAAACATTTGTATCTCTTAAGAGATGGGATAATCAAATCTCATGCTGCAGGCTGTAAAGGAATTGCCATGGGGAGTACCTCCCACTGCTTCAGTCAGCATTGCACACTGAGGTAGGTGCATCCTTCTCTCTCTGTCACGTTTAATATTGAATCATTCCTTAGCGGCTGATTTCAACACACTCTCCCCTTGGTCATTCCTTGTTCTGGCCCATCTCCTGTAACTGCTTAGTAGCCCTACTCTGGTGTAACAGTTTCTTTGCTCTAAACTATCCTGTAGCATCATTGCCCTATGTAATTCCTCAGCATGTCAAGCTCTGCACGTGAGTGGCTAGCGTGTGTGTTAACAAATTGCACCTCAATTTCCCTGATCTTGGTATTTACACGGGTTTTGGGGGAGCCAGTTGCTTGACACTTGAACAATTAAGGCGTCCACTAGAAACATTTTACATTTTTTTTCATGCACGGAATGAAAAAGAGCAAGACATGTAGTACTCAAGAAAATGTGAAAACCAAATTTTTTTCTCCATAAACGATAACAGTTATGTCCTGAGTCACAGCAGGAACCATGGTGCCTCACTGTCTTCAAGCAACGAACCACAGGAGTGACTGTCACGGTCACCTTCTAGCAAACAATTTTGTTCCTCAGACGCACTTCTCCCACAATAGCAACAGTCCAATGACAAGAAAAAGACAGCTTCTTCCCTTACTTCCAGACAACAATCTGGCACACACACATATAATTTGCTGAAGGGGCCTGGAGTGTGTAAGTTATAAACATCAAATAAAACCAAACGACAATACAGCCACGAGATGAAGGTTGCACCTGGGGAAAGAGGAGCACGAACTAAGCAGATCCGTGGAGAGCCTGACCCCCGGACCCAACAGCCACACAGGACTCTAGGAGACCGGAGCGCACCAGCTCCTGAGATTGCCTTTGTTCTCCTCTTCCAAAACCAAGCCTTCACATTTTTCTTCTGAGTAACCCAGCTTAATCGTCCTACCTGAAGCTGTGATTTCCCTCTCCCTTTGCCATTATTTGTAGCGTAGGGTGTCTGAAATGGCTGTGTGTAAGCCCAGGCCTTCTAAGGTTAAGGGAGTGCATTAAACTAAACTCTGGTAAGATAGTGGTGTGTATGAAGAAAGGTGCATTTAGAAAAAAACTTGGAAAAACCCAACCAACCTTGCCCTCCTCTCCCCTGGAGCATATCCACACATAAGAACCTCACTCTCCTAAAAAATGAGGTTTAATAGCCAACCTGAGGGATAAGTAATATTCTAAATTGTCCATTTTCAGGAGACAAAAGCATGTTGTATACTTGCTGCTTTCTGTGCTTGGTTTCTGTGAGTACTGAAGTTCTCAGGCCCAACCCCTTTTCCAGGAAAAGCACATTTTAAACATTAGTGGAGTCACAAGTTACACTTCTTGTGTTGTGAAAGCACTTGGTAAAGTAGAAAGGTTTATCAGAAATCTTTTCCAGAGATTCAGTACAAGTCTTGTAAAAAGATCCAAGAAATGTATCTGTCTCCACTAAGTCTAGGCATGGGAAGAAGTGCATTTAAACTTTGCACTCGGGTGATGGATATTACAGAAACTTCCTGAAATTCTCTTTTCTCACTATGTTGTCCTACTACTTTCCTTTAACTCATCATGCCTAATCTGATGAGTACCTACAGCTTGTGAATGTAAGCAGAGAAAAGAACTACCTGAGTTATTGTCTTCTGTGTTTTTTTTAGTGAAATGAGTAACATCTGTGCAATATGAATGAGTTGCAATTTATGTTGAGCATTCTTTGCTACTCTGTTTCAGGATAATTGTCTAAATGGGTATAAGATGTCTACCCTGTCTAATGAAACACTTGCTACCATGTTCAGGCTGCTTACTTGGGGAACAGAAGCAGTTCTTTGCCTTTCCTTTCTCCTTCCTACTTCCCTCTGAGTTTTAGAGGAAGAACTGATAAAGATCAAGAAATGAAAGACCTGAGGGTTAAAGGTGTTTTAAAGGTGTTTTAAGGAACTTAGGGCTGGGTTGCCCAAACCCATGGTGCTGCTGGTCTGAAAGTGTTACCATGAATTTTGCTCCTGCTGTGCTATGGAGCATGATTCAGACTGGAGCAGCACTCAGTTCAGTAAGGGGAAAACTGATGTGGTCTGCTCAGTGACCGTGGGATACCAAGCTGAACATGTCTGCCAAAACGTCCTTACCTTATAAAGGACAATCCATCTCTGTTTAATCATTTTACGAGTCAAAACCAAATGTCTTAGCAGTGGCTGTTTTTTTTGTGACACTATTTTTGTACAATGGGATTCAGGCTGCAGGAGCACTGCTCCCACATAAAGTTGGGTGTTTTGAACTTTCACTGACATTAGGAGTGATTTAATGTGTCTGTAGGCACTTGGTAGGATAAACTCCCCAATTCCTATCAACGGTCCTCTTGGAGGTGGTAATGTATTTTCATCCCATGGTGTTTGCCCAGGCTCAAATGAATACCTTCCATAGCAGGGGGGAAGGAAGAAGAAAAAAAAGGGCAGGGGAGGAGGGCAGGAAGGAGCTATTACAAATATTTTAAACCATGAAAAAATAGCTTTTCTAAAAGTGACCAGAATGTGCTTGAAGCTATGAATATTCACTAGCGAGGCACTGGGTATATGCTAAAAACATACATCTCTTCTTTGCATGAGAAAGTAATAACATCACTTTGAAAATTCCTGAGTATTTCCATTCTTTCTGTCTTTACAAGGATGTTTTTAACAGCAGAAAAAATGTAACCAAACCCAAGAGTAAGTTTCCAAAAGTGGATCATTGCATGGCTGCCTGAATGCTAGTGCTGGCAGGAGGGAAGGAGTGAGCAAAGGTATGAATAGCCAAAAAAGCAAGGGTGGGACCACTGTTTTTGGCGTCAACCCACAAAACCCCACAATCCACTCTTTTAAAATAGTTATGAAACACTAGATATACCTTTAGGATAACACTAAGGGGACACAACCACAGGCTACTGCTAAAAGAGGCAGTCCTCCTTCCCTGGTCATTCCTGCTATGCCATGTGCTCAGCTTCTTCCCTTGTTCCAGCACTAGCACTTAGCTGACCACACTGAAGACCTGTTCAGGCATCTCACTCATCAAAGGCATATAACACCTGCAAGAAAATGAATGGTCTTTTGCTTTGATTCCCTGAACTGGTGTGTTATGGGTGCAGGGCAAAGCAGGGAGTATGAACTGAACATGCAGCATGGGCCACATGGATTAATTACAGACAGTGGAAAACTGTGAGAAATTTAGCTATAGAGTAAAATGCAGACAGAGGGGCTAGCTCTGGATTTGAGTCAAAGCAAGAAACTGAATCTGGGTGTCCCACTTGCCATTAATGAAGGCAGCTATCTAACTATTGGCTAATTTGAAGAATGAGTTGGTCTGCATATAGGTGACAACTAGGAAAACAATCCCAATTTGGTTTTAACTATGTTATATTTTTGACAGAGAATGAATCTCTATTATATGAAATGTCATAGTTAAGTGGTTATGATGTTTTGTTATTCATATCCCTCCTTCTTGATACATAGTGCCTTTTTATGGACTTGCATTTCTGCATGCCATGTGTCTAGGTCTTGGAAGATGCTCACACACGTTATTTCAGTACCCACTCTAGTCTCAGGTTGTTTTATATTTCTAAGAGTTTCCTAGCTATCTCTTTAGCTACTAGAGTTAAAATGGAAAAGATGTTAGATTTGAGGATCAAATTCTGTAGTTCACGTTGGATCTGAACAATTTGGTTTTTTTTACTTATTTTTTATTTTGGTGTAAGTTTAAAGTATGGAACATTCAGAGCTCCTGCCTCTGCTGCAGTCCCCACCAGCACATTTACCAATTGCTATAGTGTTTGTGCTTGCAGGGATTATTTGCTCCAGGACAAAACCTTCAGGGAACCTGTCCTGCAGTACGTTATCTGGATTTTCCAGATTTCCTACTTCCAGAGTAGCTGCTTAAATGAAATACTTTACGCCAAACCACCTGATGTTTTCTGATTAAACTTTTTTTGGTAATATAATTTCTGACCAGCTGCACTCCTACTTATTTTCCAGGTGCCAAAGCGTAACCATGACAATAACCCTGTTTACCTATGCACTTAAATTTGCAGCTTATGTGTAATTTGATGTTGGAATTCAAAATACTGATCTTAATTTTCTTTTTACAAGTCTGAAATAAATAATTTTTTTTGTGGCTTAGTATTGTGATAAGTTTGCAGCATTAAAATTAATTTGTCAGGTTTATGAAACATCTCCTTCCTCATTAGAAGGACTGAAGATTTTGTAAAGGTGAAATAATAATACAGTTCTTCCACCAGCAGCAATTTTCTTTGTTCTAGTTAATGACTGAAGGGTTTGATCTTCAGCCACTGTGAAGTGGCATATTTCCGTTTAATCCTGTAGAGCAGACTGCTTTACAGAAGCTAAGAGTCTGTCCTGAGATAGACAATACCTGAGAGTACCTTAGAGGAGGCATTTGAAGTAGACAGATGCTTGGATATAATGGTTGCACAGGAAAAGTGTAAAAGTAGTTTTCATTAGGGTAAAGTGAACTAAAGCAAGACTAAAACTGCAAAAACTAGTTTGTGATTCTGATCATTTAGCTGTAGCCTCACAAAACTGGAATCACCATAAAGAGGCTTCGGATGAACTCACTAAAGCAATAGAGGTTTCATCTATCCCTAAGGTACATCTGCAGTGGGATTTATGGTATGTGTGTTGTGTAATAGCCTGCTCTTTTGTGGGGAGAAGAATATCCTAGGTTTAGCGAGCTGCTACATTTTTGATCAGGGAGTATATTGGAATGGTGTTTTTTAATATTTGCTGTCCTATTTCATTCTTGTAGTATTTTATTACACTAAATTTATCCTAAAGTGATTGACAGCTGCTTCTTAGAATATAGCTACAGTACAGCAAAATTAGATCAGTGAATATAATAAATAATACTGCATTTAGAGGCTCAGATCAGACTGAGCTACAAGTAATCCATCTTCTGAACATATTAGGTTATCTTATGCTTGGACATTGCATTAAGCATATTAAAAATTGACTTGTGAGATTTTTAAAAATAAAATGAGATATTTTAGTAGGTAATGGAAAAGAGGGGCCGAAGTTCCCTGGTTTTCCACATAACCCTTATCATGAGATTTTATCCTTAATGGTCAGTGTTTCTGAAATCATGGGTTACTTCTTGATCCCTGCAATACACTTGGAATCTTTAAAATTATGCAATTATGAAATTATGTCTGCCACTAATTCTAGGCTGATCTTACAGGAGAGCTCTTGAAAATACTGTGCATTTACAGCGTTTGGGGTGCTCGCCACTTTCTGAGATTGAATCTTTTCAGTGAAATGATGTTCTTCTTAATTTTTGTGATCAGTCTACTAATGTCAATCACATAACACTACACATGTGGAAAAGGATTCCTGCTTATGTTTTTATTTCCAGAATTTATCTGTGGTGCATTTACAGTTATTGATTAAACACACTTAAAACGGTAGGTTTGCACTGGCTTTGCAGTTCTTCTGTAACCTTATTAACTTTTTTCATTTTTTTTTCCTCCAAGGGAGTAAATTGATTTATATTAGCATGTCAAAGTTTTCTTTACATTTATGGTGTCATGTAAATACCTGCCAGCAATACAGAGAAATAGTGGCTTGATCATGGCTTGTAAAAGTCTACATGGGTGAAATACTTCTGACAGCAAAGGTTTTTTTAATCTAAGAAGGAGAAGACATAACAAGATCCAGAAGGTGAAAATTGAAACTATATAAACTAATTTCAGGCTAGAAATAATGAAAAGAATTTACCAGTGAAATTAATAAAAGCACATAATGCATCTTTCAGCACTTGAGATCAAGACTGGATATCTACATTAATACATGGAAGTGCACTTGGCTAAACTGTGAGGCTGAAAGAGAAATGGTTGGATGGACGTCTGTTCCTCTGCAGTCATTGAATCAAGTTAAATAAACAGACTGGTCCCTTTTATCTCCAGTTGTTCAAAGAAAAGAACTACAGTAAAAGAGCTTAAAACTGGATGTCAATGTAACCTATAAATAACCCTGTCACAATTTTCATTTGTCGAATTTGCTTTTTCTTTTCCCAATAAAACAGGTATCTTTAGTATCTTTTCTCTCAAAAAGAGAGAAACAAACATCATTTTATGATACAATTCACTATGAGGTGTTAAATTACATAGGTCTGGATAGCTACAGGTAATCCCTTATGTCTGTTACTGCAATTGCAATATTGACTTTATCTTTTTTACACCAGTAAGGATGAAAGCTTAAAAATGAAAAAAAATCATTGAATACCAGTTCAGCCTGGAGAACACCCCACTGTCAGCTCTGTCAGGGACATTTTGTTCCAGGTTTGGGAAGACTGATGGAAAAAAAGCCTTATGGAAAATCTTTTTTTTAGAATTGCTTAAAGTGTAATAAAGATACTACTGAATCAAAGGAAGGTTCAAGAAATCCACAGGACCACGTTACTAAATCTGATGGGCTTTTTTGGAAAAGGAAACAGTCTGCAGTTATTTCTACAGATTTTTTAGTCCCTTTTCAGTTCCCATCACTAAAGGAACCTCAGGAAGACCTGCTGTCCAGCCCTGGTGCTCCTCATCTGCAGAGTAATTTGGGAAAACCCAGGGAAAGACACAAACTGGTAAGATCGCTGTCCCGAAGTTCTCTCACCGAGGGGGTTTTGGTGATGGCAGGTTCCATCACCATTTTCCTGTTGGAAAATAAGAAACTTCAAATTTTTGACCCTGACAGCGACTTGCAGGCTGGGTACCTTCCCACCGGGAGGACGCTGGGCGGCCGGGCAGGGTCGTGTTCCGGGGGGATCAAACCCCGGCTCAGTCTGGAGGAGGCCTCTAAAACCAGCGTCCAGAGCCGCGCCTGCACCCACCAAATGAAAGCCTTCTCTTTAAGGGCTTTTTCCTTGGTTGTTTTGAATCTCTTTTCTCCATTGCTCTTTTTAAACTTGTTTTTAATTTGTTATTCTCTTTGTAGGCCTCCTTTATTTTTATACTACTTTACCAAAAGCGCCTGGATTTTATTCCCATCCCAGCCTTATTAGCATTTCGGTCTTTGATCTCTTTTTAAAAGGATTTACACCACAGTTTTATTATTCAGTTTTCCAAAGTGCATTTTCACATAATCTACAGAAATGGCTGAGACAAGAGAACGTTACAGAAAAGAGCCGTTCCCTGCGAGGCTGGTTAACTGGGGCAGGGGAAGGTGTTGCGGCGAGGATCCGCACAAGCCCCCTTTCACCCTTCCTGGAGGGGCTCTCCAGCACCGCCGGAGCACGGCGAGGGGCATGCCGGAGCTGGCAGAGCTCCCGAGCATCCCACCTCCCGTCGGCCCTCGGGGCCAGGCGTCCCCCGCCATGGCGCCATTCCCAAAAACCGTGGCTGGTCCTCACCTGCCATTAGTGGCCTACGC
>JANZLP010000064.1:16597340-16608351 GCA_026930925.1 Chelictinia riocourii | reverse complement strand
GTGTAACTTAATGGGTACTTGGGGAAGGAACTTAGCTAGCTTCTGCAGCTCTCTGGAGTCTTGTTGTTCGGTTGTCTGGGTTTGGGGTTTTTGTTTGTTTGTTTTATTTTTTTAGTAAAGCTGTATTTGGTATTTTATGAAGAAAGCATGACCTGAGTGTACCTAACGTGGTAACATCTAAGTTTGCAGAAGCTTAAACTGTAGCTCTGGGATGTTAACTAGACTGAATGGAAATTCAACTGCCAGTGATAATAATCTGATATCAAAATTGTTAACTATAACATTAATAAAAAAGATGAAGTGTCTTCTAATGAAGACCTGTATAACATGGTACTGTTGTGTAATGCATTGGGAAATAACTATTCATTCTGAGTAGACATAACAGTGTTGACAACAATGTGGTAAACTGGAGCATAGTCAGCTTAATTTTCCAGCAAAAGGATTTTTTTTGAAAATTTTTTTAATTTCTCAAAAGCTAACTGGAAGTGTAGGTTTGTGGGGTCTTGATAGGGACCCTACAAGAAAGGGGAACTTGACGTTCTCAGAAGAGCCTAAATCCGAAGCAAGATGAGAAGTACTACTTAAATAGAAAAAGCAGAGTGAGGTTTTGGTTTATGCTAATACTACAGCCTAGGCTTGGATTTGTATCTGCGTAAAAGTCCTACTTGTATTTGTTATCATGTTATCCCTTTAAGGCGAAGAATGTGCTTGTGTGCACCTTTAAGGTGGAGTACTGTGGCATATGGAGCCTGGATGTACAAACTTGCAGTGTGGTGCAATGTGCTATTATAGAATCGCACAGAATCACAAAATGGTTGAGGTTGGAACGGACCTCTGGAGGTCATCTTATGTAACCCCCCTGCTCAAGCAGGGTCACCTAAAGCCAGTTGCCAAGGACCATGTACAGACGGCTTCTGAGTGTCTCCAAGGAAGGAGACTCCACAACTTCCCAGGTCAACCTGTGCCAGTGCTTGGTCACCCTCACTGGGAAGCCATGCTGACTATTCCTGATGATTTTCTTGTCTTGAATGTGCCTGGAAGTGGTTTCCAGGATCAGTTGTTCCACTACTTTACCCAGGGATTGAGGTGAGGCTAACCAGCCTGTAGTTCCTTGGGTCCTCCTTGCCCTTCTTGAAGATTGGAGTGATATTTGCTTTCCTCCAGTCTTCAGGCACTTGTCCCTGTCACTACGATTGATCAAATACAATCAATATTAAATACATTAACTGATACTGTGTGACGAAGAAATATGCAAACAAGCTTTGAAGAGCTTTTCTAGCTGTGCTGGAGTTGACTTGTGTGTCCTTGTGTGTTCAGCATTTGTGCTAAAAATCTGTTAGCTGAAATCATGCTCAAAACTTGTGGTAGAACAGAGATTTGGACTTTTTTCTACCAAGTATCAAGCAGATATTCCAACTGTCTATTGTTATAATGAAGGATAGTTGTTTCTCTTCAATACAGTGAAGGTGGTGTATACATTTACATTCATGCTTGTGAAAGGATGCATTTGGTTGTACAGAACATGATTATGCCGTATTCCAAAGATGGTGCACACCACAGTTGATACCAATCACGTCTGGCATAAATAATGCTTCATTAATGAGGCCTTCGAGGCTTTGACATGTAGACTGATTCTGGAATGAGGAGGCTGACTTAAATGGTTGGCCTTTGAGAAAGCACCACTCGACTATAGTCATAGGTTCATTTGTCAGAGTAATATCCCTTTATCTTCTTCCTCTTGTTATGTGTAGGTCCTGTCAGGTGAGGAAATATATGAATCCCTGACCACATGTTACTGGCTTACCAGCTGTGATTTGGAAAGATCAATAAGATTATGCATGTTAGTAGTTACTGTGGTGTAGCTCTTGAACAGTGGTGTAGCTGATGGACAGTTGGTTCACAGTTGGGAGAGAGAAGGAGCTGTGCCATAGCAATAATCATGTTTGTTTGTTGGTACTCTCAGGCTAAATGGTCAACAAGCTTTTAAGCACATGCTAAATTTTAACTGCATTTTGAGTTGGCATTTGCGGACGTGGTTCTGTCATCTTCACTCACTCATAGAACTGTGCCTTGCTCTGGATAGCTGAAATTTTAGTCTTTGCAGATGTGATAAAACAAGTAGTTGATGGTAGACCAGCTGTTTAAAGATAATTATTTGAAGTCCTATGCTGCTTCTGGAATGTAATGTGTATGCTGTTCTGCAGTAAGCTGCGAAGGAGGCTGTCAAAATGGTGGGGAATGCATCTCTGTCAATAGAGTTGTGAAGTGCCTTTGTGCTTCTGGTTGGACAGGATCAAGATGCCAAGAAGGTGGGTATCTACTACATTCATGAAAATATTAATATTGATTAAAAATACAACTGCAGTAAAGAAAACATTTAAAACAGTAAAGAAACTAATAACTATGGAAATGTTATTGCATTACTACAAAAATGAAGGACCTACATTATTGGTACGTACTCAGATAAAACAGTGTCAAAATTATTTTGCATTAAAGTGTACATCTGTTAACATTTAAACCAAAATTCTTAACACAGTACATAAATATTTTTTTCCATTTCTATGGTCCTGGAAATGCCTTTAGAGTTATACCAGTTGATCATCTGGCCTGGAAGAAAATGTGTTTTGCCATTTTGATTTGTATCATCCTGAGTCTTTAATTCTGTCAGGATTCTTTTATATCAGTTTTATGAATCCTGCTGACTTACTCATTCTTTTCTACTAGCAATTTGTCCTCAAGGTTGTCGGAATAATGGAGCTTGTGTGGCTCCTGGGATTTGTAGCTGTCCAGCTGGATGGGTCGGTGGAGCATGTCACTTAGGTAAATGACTTCTGACATTTTTTGTTTATCCTTTTCTTTACTCTATATAGTGCTCAAATCTTCAGTGCCGAGCAAAACTGCTAGGAGAGTATCTTAGAATAATAAATGAGAGCTGCTTCTGCATACTGGGGGTCTTACAACTATGCATAAGGAGTAGATGGCTTTTCAATTTGGTCAGAAAGGCAGAACTTTTCCACTTTAAGTAAATTCAGATTCAGATTTTGGTTGTCACCAAAATCATTGATTGGTATGTCTTGTCAGTATTTCTGAAATATTTTCTATAAACTGAGACCCCAGTATAAAGAACTGAAAATGCTCATTACAGAAACACTGTCACGACTGATGTGGATTAGAAGCTTCATTAAATTTTATGGACATGGAAAATTGAAACTTGCTTCTCACTTTGAGGATAAGTTGGCACAATCAACTCCAGGTGCTCTTGAAAGAGTAAGAAGAAGCTGGCTCTAATCAAGATCAGTACTGACTGACACTCTTGCTGAACAATCACTTGGCATTTTCCCAAATTTTGATTCACAAAAGCAGATGATTATAAAAGCTTTCATCTACCCTTCTCTGGCAGGGCCTTGTATGCTCATTACAGCACTGCCCTGATGCTAAAAGGCAATAATTCTGAGACTGTAAAAAGGAAAGATTTTTGTTTGCTCTCTGGGAGACTGAGAGAAAGCTCATTTAAATGTTGCTTTTGAACTGGATAACATGGGTGCAAGGTCTCTGGATTAAGTTCGCTGCATTTGAAATTTTTGTGTGGCTGCGGGAGTCCAAATGAGGTAGTGTTAGTTCTTCTGCGATATAGTCAACCAAACATTAATAAATAATACTTTAATGTTCCCATTTGACCAGCAAAATGCTTATCCTTTTTATGCATCAGTGTACCGAGATAGAGGGTGATATGAAAAGGTAAGTATGGGAGATGCAGAGAACTTACAAAATGTTTAGCTCCATTCCCTGCACCAGCAATAATGGTAGAAGTGTTCAGGTTCTCATTGTCAAAATAATCACTGTCCCTGAACTAACTAGATCTGCATCCAGTTTGACTTCTCTTGGTGCAGATGTTCATGAGCAAATTGCAGCCCCTGGCTTGTTAACTGAACGGGTGTGTAGTAGCTAGGGGACAACTAAAGCTGTGCCCGCTCAGTCCTTCCTCTGCCCTTCTTGTAGGGGAATGGAAGGGCAGTGTGTGAGCAACAGCTAGTATGTGGCAACTGTTTCCTCGTGGATGTGGATCCAAGAACCAGCTTGAATACATTTCAGCAGGAATTTTTATTGTTCCCTCACTTTCATGGAGGCATCTATCTCAAAAATAGCCTGTGCCTTAAAGAACAACAGAAATTATAGTATTTTAAAAGGGGAATGGAGCACGAATAAGACTAGACATATTGTGGCTGTATTCCAGTGAAGACCACAATGCCATAAATTGAGAGGCCGTGCTTTTCAGTTCTTCCATTATGCTTTTATTTATACTGTCCCAGTGCAGTCACCAGGGAACAATTCTGCTAGCACAGTGAGACAAAGAAGAAAAATGATCCTGTGTTGGGCTGAAGACATACTATGTATCTGGTGTCTCATTTCAGCTGTATGTAAACTACCTTGTCAACATGGAGGGAAATGCATAGCTCCAAACGTGTGCAGATGTCGACTGCCGTACTCTGGTCTACAGTGTACAAAGAAAAGGAAGGAGTGAAGCAACTTAAGCAAAGAGAAGCTGCATTTTCTTCATATAACTTTTCATACAGAGATGAAGTCTGCAACAGTGGGGGACCTTAAAACAAACATGGTAACTAATTGATTTCAGATAGCTTTTTGTCTTCAGTATATTAAGTAAATGCTTTTCTGTATGAAAGAAAAGCATTGCTGATTGTAACAAAGCTGTTATAAGTATCCAAGTGCGTGTAGTGTATGGCACACACTTTCTTCTGTTCTCATTTTTTCTTCATAAGAAGAAGTGTTATGTCTTGGTTGATACAGCTGACCTTGAAATAAAATTTACTCTTCAAATAAAGTACTTCAGAATAGATCTATGCTCTTCTTTTTTATTTTTTCCACCCTTTGACTAGAATTATTGTGTTACATTAATGATGTGTTTTTAAAAAGCACATGAAACAAAATGTCCTTAATTCAGAACATCAATAGTGGATGTTAGTTCAAGTATAATTTACCTTCAATAAGATTACACAGTTGCAAGAGGAAACTTGCAGAGTTCGCATCTTTCTGGAACGTCAGCAAACTGCAAAGCATCTGATTAAAATCCTGGTTATCGTTTTATGTATGCTTCCTGCCCCTCCCTCCCAATCAGATTTGGATCTTGATTAGTTAAACAGTATTAAAACCACCTGAAACACTGCACTTGTTCCGACAGTTCTACTGTAACTTTCTAAAAGCTTAATCCATACTGATACTCTGAATCCTTATCTTGACTACTTCTACAGTCATATTATCTGATCATCTCTCAACTTCGAATTATTTCTTTTCCTTATCCCAGTAAGATAGGGTAATGCATTTATCTCCCTTCTGGAGACATAGACATTGACAATTCATTCCTATTCAAGACTGTGTTGTTTCAGGAGCAATATAACGGGAGGCTACAGACTGGCAGCAAGGAAAAGCCATGTCTGTCACAAATCACCTTGTGTAGAGGATGCTGAGGCTTGTCTTCTGGCCATGTTCCAGTTTGGCCTTATTGAGGTTTTGCAGCCTTTTAAACAGGCTGCAGACTGGACCAAGACTCCTACATTCATTGTTCCATGTTTAATTTGTGCTGTTTCTTGAAGGCTACAGTTGAGGACGGTTAGGATCTAATAGAGCCTACACCGAGAAAAGGCACCCAGAGACCCAAGACTCCCCTCTAAGCCCTGCCTCTGTGGTCCAGCCCCAGCAAGGGCAGAATTAGTCATGAGGGTGATGCCATCTGCCAGAAGATGCTGTTCAAAGGTCTCCTTTCTGGAGGATGGAGCCAAGTTTAAATCCCTGTTGCTGTGCCTGCAAAAGAGCAAGGGCTTGGTGGAATTACAGGGGTTGTTTTACATCAGTCTTCTGAGAAGAGACTGGGGGGAAGAAAAATGAGCTGTGAAACTTGTCTTATTTGTGCATCATTCAAGACTGATTTCAGAGGGGTTTGGACAGTGGGGTGAGACTTTCAGCCTTGGGGCCTCTATTTAAACTAGACCAGGTTTTTTTGCATAAGAATGTAGATGTTGCTGAATCAGTTTTCTGGTCCAGGTTTTTTACTTGAAGACTTGCAATCTCCAGCTACTTCAGCAGACACAAAAATGGAATAATCCAATTCCATGAATTATTGGGTTTTATATCCCTCACCCCAGATCCAGTGAAAACTTTATTGCTTTTGTATCAAAAATGAGAACAGCTTCTGGCTCCCACAATTTTCACTGGCTCAGATGCTTCATCTGCATGAACTGTCAGTCCCCAAATATTGATATTGTTGCTGGGGATGGTCCAAAGTTTGGCAGATCGATGCTTCTGAGAATTCTTTCACTGTCAGCATCACTGTATCTGTGACTATTTTACTCACAAGTAGTAAGCTGCTTATACAACCTAATTTGCCAAAAGTTACTTAGCCAAGAGAAGTGTCAAAATCACTATGAAGATAAAGACATCTGCTTCTGCATTGCAATAACAGGGAAAGCAAATGCTGATGTAGTTTTCAAAATAGTGGACATGAAAAGTAGGACATGCAACAGAAAAGACGTGTTAAACAGAGTATTGGTAACAAAGGCTTGTTAAAAGGAGAAGTCCCAGAGAATGACTTCGGGAGTTCCAGAAAGGGCAGAGGATCCACACTTAAAAAAAGATAAAAAAACTTATTTTTATATCATACTAGAGTGCGCTATAAACATACAGCACTTGATGAAACAGGGTACCATTGGCAAATTTGATGACAATACTAAATCAGCAGAGCGGCCGACAAGACAAAAAATGCCTCTGCTCTCCAGGCAGACCTTCATAATCTTGAGGAGGCAGCCAACATCAAAAACTTCAACAAGGAGTCCGTAGTTCTGTCACTGGGGCAAAATAATCCCATGCATCAACTCGGGATGGGAACTGACTGGCTAAATAGCAGCAGTGCTGGAAAGATCCTGGGGATTACTGTGGAGGCCAAGCTGAACAAGAGTAAACAGCATCCTCTCATCGTGAGTAAAGCAAAACGTATGCTGGGCTGCATCAGGAATTGCAAGGCCAGCAGACTGAGGGAATTTCCTACACCCTGTACTCACCACTGGTGAGGCCACACTGAATATTGGATTCAGTTCTGGGATTCTCAGATCAAGAGGGGTGTTGAGAGACTGGAGAGGGTCCAGTGGAGGGCTATCGAGACAACCTAGACTAAATACATGGCATGTGAGGAGAGGCTGAGGGATCTGAGCTTGTTTAGTCTAGTAAAGAGGGGGCCAAGGGCAACCTAATAGCAGCCTGCAATCGTTTGAAGTGTGCTTCCTGTCAGAGACAGCAAGGCCAAAACTCGGTCAAAAAAACTCGGTACAAAGCCAACTTGGAAATGGCAGATGATGTAGTAAGGGACAACAGCCACAGATTGCACCTTGGGAGGTTCAGATTGCTGAGGAGGAAAAACTTTTCCACAAGGAGTGTGGTGCAGCACTGGAACTAGTTAACCGTGGAGGTGGTGGAAATCTCCACCCTTGGTGCTTTTCGTGACTCAGCCAGGCAAAGGCAGAGCTGGCCTGACCTAGTGAGGTGACAGACTGCTTTGAATAAGAAGTTGGACAAAAGATCTCCAGAGGTCCCTCCAAGTGGTGTTTTTATGTTTCGATAAAGTTAGTTGAATAAATATTGTTCACAAAATATTTAGGACTAAATTCATTCATTATAGAATATTGGGCGCATTATTTAGATGATTAAATCAATGCTTTTAAATTTCTGATTTTGATTGTTCTGGCTTTTTCTATTATAGTCATTCATATAGGGCTATTGCTGCTCATCCAGCAAACTAGATGTGGGGACTGAGAAAAAGAAGAATATAAATGATCCCTGAAGTCTTTCCCCAGTTCTGTGCTTATTTACCATTGGTTTTAACGGCAGCTATAGCAGTTTAATTCAATTTTCCTTTTTTCCTTCTAATAGTGCAAAATGTTGTCCAAACAACTACTCAGTTTCTCAGAACCCATAACTGATAATGTATTCAGTAAACTGCACTGTAACTTTGAAGAACAGGTTAGGACAAGAAGTGAAGAATAATATCTTTTCTTAATTGAATCTGCACACAGAATTCAGAGTGGTTAATTAAAATGTGGTCTGGTCAATGGCTTTTCTATCGACAGAAGAGATTACAATATGGGCTTTACATCTTTTAAAAGAATAGGTCAGATTCTGATTATGTTCACGTTGGTGTAATTGTAGAGTGTTTCTGTTGATGTTAATTCATATTTATGCCAGTGCTTGAGAATTAAAAACCCATTCAAGCATTTCTTGCAATACAATGCCTCCTAGCATGACACATGACATTGGCTTATTTTTAGAAGTACAAGAAGTAAAAGAGTGGTACAGCTTCCTGAAATATGAAGTGCTATGAATTTATCCTTAACTTGTAGTTAATGCAGAATATAATGGAGAAAACTTAAGTTTGTTATCTCTTTGTTGAGTTCACTTTTTCACCGTAATAATTCATAAATAAAATTCACACTCAAGCACTTACGTTTATTAATAATGCAGGGATCTGAAATAGCAGTAACAATTACAAGAAATTATGTAACCCATTATTTAAACTGCAGCTTTCTTCAATTTCAAAATAGCAAACTGGTTTTTTATAATTTCACTTTCTGCAATACTGGCAAAAATACTGATTTAGGCAAAATTTGTTCTTACAGTTCACATTCCCCTGAGTTTTGTTGAGAACCAAAGGGTGAATAGAACATTTTATTTCATTCATTATTTCTGGAGAAGAGCAAGTTTTTTGTTGTAGACAAGAGAACAATAATGTCTTATTTCTTCTGCTTTATACTACTTTTAAGACCTTTTGTGCTCTTGGATATGCATGTCATGAAAACTACTTTTTTTTCTGCTGTCAGAGTTGGTAATTCTCTCGAAAGTTTCTTTCTGCGCATTGGGGTATATTTATAGCCAAGTTATAAAACTACTATTTATATATGCAGCACAATGTCTCTCTCCAGCATCCCCCTGCATCCCTGGGGCACCCAGCATCCCCAGGGTATTCAGCATCCCTGCATCCCTGGGGTGCTCAAGCATCCCCCCATATCTCCAGGGCATTCAGCATCCCCAGGGAACCCAGCATCCCTGCACATCCCTGGGGCACTCGGCATTCCCCTGCGCATCCCCAGGCCATCTCTGGAGCAGCGCTGTGGCCATTCCCTCCCCGAGGATCAGGTAGAGGTGCCAAGCTCCTTCCCTAAAAGCATCCCAGGGTTCAGAGCGCTGTGAATCAAAGCTGGTGGCACTGGGGGGGGGGGGCAGGGGAACGACATCCCACAGCCTTGGGGCTGCAAAGGTTGGCACATGGGAAAGCCAAGCTGGGAACTGGGAGGAAGACAGGGCAAAAACCCAGCCAATGTTTTATCGGGTCAATAAAAAAGAGAAAAAAGGGTTTATGGAAGTTGTGGTTTATATGTACTTAGGGACTAAGCCATGCAGTCTCCGTTTTTCCCTTCTAAAATGACCATGGCTCCCTTCCTTCTGCTCGGAGACATGAGGACGGGCTGTTGGGCACAGACAGGCACCGAGGTCAGGGTGCTCAGCCAACGCCGCTGCCCTCTCTCAGGGTGACACCGGGGACAATTCCAGGCTCGGGGCCACCTCCACGCACCCAGGGATGCTGACCAAGGGGACACGATGACATATCCCGGTGACAGCATGGCGTGAGTCTCGCCAGTCCCTGGCTTTTCCCATCACCGGAGCGAGACGAGCGATGCCGTCCCGGCCGCCCCGGGGGAGAGAGCGGTGAGAACTGGCCCGTTCCCATCGCTCGGCACCGCCGGCTCCCCGCCGGCAGCATATTTCCCTGCTGAAGTCAGAGCCACCCGGCAAAACACCCAGTTCCTGCCAAGCACCGATTGCACAAACATTTCCTATTTGGGATGTACGCGCCCGCTGCGCCGAGAGCAGCACGGGATGAGCGCACACGCGTGTGCGGGGCCGGTGACACGGGTGAACGAATGCACACGCGTGTGCGGGGCTGGAAAAGCCCCGGCAAAGGTTGGAGCTGCTACACGTGCCGTAATTATGGAGAGAGAGATGGTCTTTGAGTGTGGCTCCAGTCCAGCCTTTTAAATAATATTTTGTAGACTAAGAGATCTGCAGAAACCAGCCTTGTTGTGCAATGTAGATTTCTGGATGCAGAAACTTGTGTGCTTTACAGCAGCTGCATAGGGTGCAGTGTTAACATCTGCAAGACAGGACAAACACTGAGGCAGCAAATTAGTGAGAAAAGTGGACAAGCTGAGAAGAAACTTTGTTTTCTGTCTCCTTCCTTTTCCTCTTGCTTTGAGCTGCTTTTGGAACAAGAATGGGTCAACTGTGTGGACGGTGCATACAGCTGCTGCAGGACTTTGTGGCCTTTGTTCAGAGGATGTCCTCCAACTTGGTGCACGGCATCAAGGAATGCTTAACTCTGATGAGCAAATGCTCCTGCTTAAAACAAAACAGCTCGAAAGCCAGGCAGCTGTACAAACCCATCCTGCAGCCTCATGAGAGAGTGACAGCACAGGAGTTTCTGCAGCATATTGAAACAGGTAAGAGGGATTGTTTCTTTCTAAAGGTTGTGAGAGAACAAGGAGATTCATTTTGTGGGTTGAAAACAGACTGCTGACTGAACTGTTCTGGCATGGCATGAAGCAGCTTGGTGATGATGTAGGAAGTGCCAGAGCTACAGAGCATTCTCTTTGTATATGGGACACCAAGGGCTCAAGTGGCATAACAGTTGTATCTAGGTAGAAGCGGTTAGTCTCTTTCTTGCTCTGCCACCACTGTTAATACATAACCCTTGTAAATATGTTTCATAGAAGTGAGTCTTTCTAGAAATTGAAGTTAATTTTTTGAAGTCAGTCTCTGAAGTCACAAAGCCAGTAACAGGCAGTACTAAAACTGGATGCTACATGGGTGCTGAGCTGTGAGCAGGCTAATCACAGTGTGGTCCTGGCTGAGTTGTGCACATGCATGTTGGCTGACTGCAGAACACCTGGACTTA
>JANZLP010000064.1:14980238-14992350 GCA_026930925.1 Chelictinia riocourii | reverse complement strand
TAGGAGCAAGGAAGAAACATCTTGGTATCTGGTCTTAGTATAATTACTCCTGGAATACTGTTCCCACTTTAGCTATGTGCACTTTATGAAGTGTTGAAAAATTAGGGGAAGTTCAGGGTCATGAAAATGACCAGAGTGTAATGAGACATTGTGCTCTGCAGCAAAAGTATCAAAGCACTTGGTTTATTAATTCTGCAAAAAGTATGGGTTAACCTGAGCATTGACTGTAACCAGCTACAAAAACATTAACACTTGGGGGTAGAGGCTGGGGCAATTTCAGATGAGAATTCAGAAACCTGTCTGGAGATGAGATGCAAATACTTAATCCAATGAATGGGAGATGTAGCCCAGGCAGTTCAGTTTGGAAATAAGATGCAGATTATGTTTCTACTAGAAGCTTTTAAATAGAGATGGCATTTGTCCTTCGAATTCCCTCTAGCTCAGTTACAGTGCCAAAATAAGCATATCGGATCTAAACAGCCCTTCTGGCTAAACTGTCATTGCGATTGGGACTTTGCAAATGTATTATTCTGGCATGATTTATCAGTACGTAGCAAAGTATGTCCATTCAAGTCACCCGATTGCTCCTACAAAACTTCCAACACAAGCCCTTCCTGCCAAAGCCCACATTGCAGGACTGACCTGCCTCGGATTGCCTATGTCCAAAGTACTGTGCTCTTCAAGTCACATAATAAACTTGGCAATAATTCATGCCTCTTTACCTGAATGCTGTAACAGCCATGGATCTTCCTCACAAGGTTTGTGGACCAATGTGTAAAAAAGATTTTCATTGAAAATATGGCATGGCAGCTAATGAAGAGAAAGGAACTTCCAAAAAAAAGTGTTTCTGTGGCCTGAAATGAGCTTTCAGAGAGCTCATTGCAGAGAACCAAAGGCCTGAGAAGTACCCAGGAAAGAGCAGTGTTGATCTGGTGAGCTTTCTCTGAAACAGAATGGATGTTTTCCAAGTGCTCCATTACTTGTCTAACCATTTTTTGAGTGCTACTATCAACAGGCAGAGCTGAAAGATAATTTTTTAAAGTCTCAGCAGTACATCAAAAGCTTTATTTAAATCGCTCTTATAAAAAATTAATGAAGGCATTATCTTGCTGGGCTACAAAATGGCAGGAATGGAGCCCCAAATGCAGATAAAACTTCTGTTGTCTTCTGTCATTTCAAGAACTGTTGGTATCCTGGCAGCACCAGTGTTCATGAGAAAAAACTCTAAATTTACTACCTGGATTGCTCAGGTTTAGGAGCAGAGTGGGGCTGAGATGGGTTTTTGGTGTGTCAGCGTAAATACTTTCCCTTACTGGCCATGCTGTTCCTGGTTTCATTAAACAAGCTGGTTATAAAAGTCTTCTGCAGTGATGCATGTACTGCCAAAAATTAATTATGCTTCTAAGCAGCTGAGATAAAAGTTTGCAGCTTCTTTAACACATAGACATGGGCTTGGATGTTGGACATAACTGAAAGAAGGTTGTAATGATGTATTTTCATGAGACAAACCGTGACTCCTGCTAGCTCCATGTGTGACACCATGCTCTGCAGTGTGTTACGGGTTAATTTAAAGCAGTTATGAACCAGGTGATGGAGGTTTTTGAGAGTCAAGTGGCTTTTTTTTGTGCAACAGAAGGAAGTTACACTGCATTTTTCAAAATATTTTTGAACTTAGCTGTAATGATGCTCTGACTGCTGTTACTATAATGTAGGTGTAGTATTAGCAAAGGGAGTAAGTGTATCAGCTATACAGCAGTAGACATAAGCAGTGGGAATCATTTACATGGTTAAATTTACATTGTTTGGAGGGGAAAAAATGCTTTGAAAGAAAAGAGACTGTTTCCTAGAGAAGACATCTCTTATTTCTCTCCTTTATCTTCTTTCTGCCAAGCCAGGGATGCTGTAAGCGTGTGAGCTGCTGAGAGATGCTTAAATGTATGCCTACACAGTTCCTCCTTGCAGCCCATGTGCTCCAGAGCCAAGCATCTGGGTTTAAAACAGACATCTTCCCTGGCATAGGGTGTGCCCAGCCTTGAGAAGTTATTTAAGCATTAAGTACTATGCAAAAACTGAAGGCAACCTTGTTAAACCACACAGAGCAGGATGTAATGTGTTCAACTGAGCAGTAAATACCCATTTTATTAACTGAACAGTGCACATTAGATGGCATACTGCTCCTTGCCTACTGCTCTTCTGTTATATTGTTTTTATTATACTTCTGTAAAGACAGCATCCAAATTCGAACAGTATTTTCCTAACGCAGCCAAGACCCCATCCTATCGCAGTCAGGTGGGCACATAGGGGATCAACGCACAACCAAAATCAAAGTTCAGCCTGGCAGAGGTGACCCATCTCTGTTGAAATGAAGGCAGGTGTAGCATATTTTTCTGAGCTTGACTTTTCTCCATCTGTGATGCCACACAGGGTGATCAAATCTCATCCATGTAGAGTCTTTACCTTCTTCCCAGTTTGTTTTAGAGGCACATTCCGTCGCTGTGAAAGCTGCAGCTCTGCTAGCAAGAAGGAGGTGTCAAGACCCAGGTACATCCTGGCAGTTGCAATAGATAGTTGTCCTAGCAGTGTAGGACGAGATGGCAGGGTCCTCCTTTGAGAAGATATTTTGTAAAGCTTTAATTTCAGCTGACCAATCTGGTTAACTGACAGGCATTTAAACAAAGTAATTCCCCAAACACTTTATTGTGGATTTTTTTTTTTTTTTTAAATTTTGGAAGCTTTCTGTTGAAAAAAAGCTGTCTGCTAGATTTCTCAATCTCATTATGCAGAAAGAAACATGCATTATATTTGATATTAAGCTTCAAGGCTTAATGTACTGTATATGATGATGACCATGCAGTCTTATTTTACCTTTTAAATTGCTGAACAATTAATAACTTGTGTATGAAATACAGATCTGGGCAAGTGTCTTCATTCAACTACTCTAGAATTTAACAGAAAAGCAAATGAGGAAAAAAAAGCTATGGTTTCAAAGCATTTAAAGACAAATGATGCACCAGGAAACAGTCATACTAGAGAAGATATGAATTAAGATGACAAGGATAAAGAATTTTCTGTACATTTCTAAGCCTTTAGTTTCTTAGAAATTCAAGCAGCAAAACAAAAAAATGAAATGATACCTACTCCAAACCCACCAAGGACAAGAAGTTTGAAATAATGTTATATTTCTGTCTGTAATATCTTCTCATGCCTAGTTGGAAATTCATGCTGCCTCTGCCCAGAGCTAATAATCAGTTATTACCTACAGTGACCCAGCTGGGGACTCAGGGGAGGGAAATCACACCCACGGTGTTGGTAGGAAATATAAGCACAGGGCTGAAAATAATAAAAGAGATTCAAATTCATAAGGATTTTACTAACAGCACATCCAGAAGAAAATTATTACAGAGCCTGTCTACCTTATGAGAGCAAGAAACAGTGGGGCCATGATGTTGCAAGACACTGGTGGAGTGAAGGGTGGACAGCCAAAGGGACCAGAAATTAAAACTCTTACACAGCAGCTAACAGACCTGAAAATGTTGGCTGCCTTCACAAAATGCTATTGCTGAGCAAGGGGGGAGGTGACGCTTGGTTGGTTGGGGTGGCTCCCAGATGCCCAGCCACCTTTGCCATGGGAGGGATTGAGACAGCCCAGAGTCGCAAATGCAGTCAGATGCCTCTTTCCCATTCTGCTCTGCGCTTACCTCCTGGGGTGGATGTCAAGGCCATTTTTTAATGGAAAAGTAATATATACAGCATTGTTGCTTTCCCTATATTCCCTGACTCTAAACATCATAGACAACAGAACTCTTTCAAAGGAATGATATAACAAGGCAGTAATAAATCACAACACAGATAATGGCTTGATTTTATCTTACTGATCTATTGCCCACATTAGATGAGGCACTGGGTGGTTAGAATTTAGCATGCAATTGCCCAGATGTCATGAACTAGTTTTTAGTGTCTGTGGTTATTTCAGGTGCTGCTAGTAGAAAAACAGAGGCTCGACTTTTACTGTGCTTTCCTTTCTTTGTTGTTCATAATTAACTCCTGAAAAAACAGACTGAGCAAGAGATTTTTTTTTTAATTATCAATTCTAATAAAAAATATTCTAGAATGTTTGGAGTTAATTTCTGCTTTCCTAAATTTGGAAATTTTCAATTTTCCTAAATCAATACCTAAAACAGGTATTGATTTGGCTTTCAAATGGCCTGTGTTACTGCCCAGTTCTGAGGGTCCTGAATGTTGGACATTCTGTTCTAGAAATGCTAAGTTTTCACAGCTGCCACATTCTGCTCACTGTTACAGAAGTGGGAAGGGATATTTATGGGAAGAAGAATCTTGTACCTCCATTTCCCTTGCAAGACACATAAACTGAGTAACCCAAATTTGCATGTCTTGCTTACATTTGGGTTTTCTCTATTTAAATCTTGTGAAACAAAAATATCCAAAATGCGTTAAATACTAGGCTGGTTCTTTGTGGTCACCTTGTATCTGCCAAAGCCAGATTTATTCACCATCAGAAATAGCTATCTTAATTAAAGCTGTCATCTCCTAAAAGCCAATTCAATCCCTCTGCCTGTCACCTTGAGGATAAAATTCAAACTAAGACATCTGCCTTCAGGGTCTTGGGAACACAGGTACAGCTCTCCTCTCATTAAGATTAGGACAATTCCCACCTGCCATTTGCAATAGTTCTGGTGGCAGACTATCTGATTTTGGAAAGAATTCTACTAATTTTGCATATCAGGTTGCCCTAACACTTAGCAGGTGACCTGGATAGGGTAAAGACAGCTAGGCTGCAGAGCACACATATGCACCGGCCGTGCACGGTGGGGCTGGAAGTCTCCCCGCTCCGAGGTGGCTGGTGGACGCAGTCTGATGGATGCAGAAGGTATCTTCTGCTCCTCCCCACACCATGTGTGCAGATGAGAAACCTCAGTGGGTAAGTCAGTGTCTTTCATTCAGGATGCAGCAATCACTCATTTTACCCTTGCCTTTGACTCTTGGAGACTGCAACGTGCTTTATGCTATACCTTTGAATCAACCCTGAACGTAAAATGTATGAGTGTAAACTGATCAGTAAGCACTGGCTCTGTCAAGCATAGGAAGCTCCAACTGCCTTCACATCTCTCCTACAGAATCCAAATGGCGCGGGGTCTGCCTGTACGCCTGCCTCTCACTCCAGCGTATGCCAGTGCTGCCTATGTTATGATGCAAAGGTGCCTCTGTGCTTACACAGGTGACTAATACTACAAAAAAGGTGTTCTCTGAGCGCTTCTTCACTGGAAGTACTTTAAGCTCCTTAAAAGGAGAAAAAAAAATTAAAAATTACTCTACAGATTAGTTTTCCTAACAGTACAACCTCAGGAGAAGAAATCTAGGTACGAAGCAAATACATGCATTTGTGCATTTACAAAAAAGATATCCCTTAATACTCTAGTACTGGAACTGCAATTACACAGACAGAAACATCTACCCATGCGGAGTATCTCAGTTGTCACCAGGGATTAACATCAGCAAAACAATTCACTGGTATGGACATTTCTATTATTATCCATGTGTTATTATAATGTAGAAAAAATGCAGTTTGGTGGCGTTTACAGCATTACTGGCTTTTAGAAAAATTTTGCTAGTCTGCAATGCAAATTAGTAGCAATGTGTGTGAAATGGCAGTTTCATTTTTACAAAGATGCCCTCACATGTATAACTGAACATTAGTAATTTCAACTGGCATGACTGTTGTCTTCAAAATGCAAACATTGCATAGTTACAAGCCAATCACTAACTTCTTTGGGCTAAGAAGGCTTAGAAAACAAACTTCATGACTGTCAATGTGAGTGTTGACAGAACAAAACACAAAATTTCAGACAGCATACGTGAATAGGTATTTTTTATTTTCAGAGTAACACCTTTGCTTCATCTTTGACTGCATACTTCTGATTTCTATTAAGTATGACTACCTCCTTGTCTTGTCAAGCAATTAAAGTGACAAAAGTAATAGCAGATGCCTCTTTCATAGTTAGAACTACAGCAAGCAGACCATAGCTTGCATTTTATTACAACCACTCTATACAGCCTAATAATTGCAAGGTAATTGAAAAGATCCTGATAATAAACTACCAGTTTACTTTTTTCAGACAAAATAAATATATAACCCAATTCAGGCTTCATTTTAACGACACGTTAGATGGTTTCCAACTTGTCTTGATTTTTGTTTTATTTTATGATTGTAAATAAACCCTGGAAAATTCCTTCCCCCATTTTACCACCTGAAACTGCAGCTGTTGGCTGACACTATCAAAGCCTCGCAATTCCGAACTCACGTGCAAATCTCATCAAGTGCAGACACTTCTAATTGATTCCAGAAGTTTTTCTTTTGCTAAGATCAGCGGGCAGAAGAAGAATAATGAGCAGCTTTTAAGCAGAGGGGGGAGGGTGTTGAGCTCAGGGAGTGGAGATTTTAAAAGCTCCAGCTTGGCTGCTCTGCCAGAAATGCGGAGCAATTTTACGGTCAATTGGCCAGAGCATCTGGAACTATACATCATAGTCTTTAGTTGATGGTGGTGAAGCCGACTCTCAAACTGGCTAAGTCTAAAATCAGTAATGACTCTGCTGTCACACCTAAGTGGAAACTAACTTAATCTACTGCCAGATTTTACTGTGACTTTTTCTAAGGGACATTATTCCCCTTAGGGCAGTTGTCAAGAATATTAAAAGTCCAGTCCCTGGGATACACTGCATGGTATAATGGACTTTTCTGAATGAAACTAACATAGAAAATACAGATTACAACTCGTGTTTGTTTAATTCCATGTGTGTTGACAAGGCTTTTTATCATAAGGCAGGAGAGTTTCCTTCCATCCCCAGCTTCGTTTCTAAAATACATATCAAATACACCAGCCAATCTAGTTAGGGCACAGAGACTGCCTAAATGCTGAGGTCGTAAATCATAGCACAGGGCATGGAGCTTTCACCTTAATGGAAACCAAATATGGGATATGCTGCTCTTTGAAATGCGGCACAGATGATCACAACGAGGGACCAAGGAAAAATGCTACAGAGCAGAAAACTATCGTTGATGTGGAAATAAGTTCTTATGAGTAAATGTTTGTTTTAAGTTAGTACTCATAAGTCAGTATTCCAACGCTGGTAAATTACACTAAGAAACAAGTGAGGTAACAGCAAGTCTTTGTATGATGAAAGGAGAAATAAGTAGCGTAGTAATACATCACATTAAGAGAGGCTGCTGTGGAACACAGAATACAGTGCAAATCAGTTCTTTAATAAAGAGATATTATATATTTTATCCAGACAAATGAGCTGACACACTTGTAAGAAATACCAGAATTGCATCAAACATCAGAGAAGCAGTCCATTTGATACAGAATACTGTCTCCAAACATGTTTGGAACAGCTGCATCTACCAAGTTTAGATACTCAGGAGGAGTAAATAAGCAATTTGATGACAACAAAATTCATTTCTGCCTCCATTAGTTAAGGGCTGAATTATACCCTGCAGCACAAGATTTTATGTATCTTCCAGAGTTGGTTATATTTCTAATGCAACAAATGCCCACATAGAAAAGAAAATAAGTTATTAATTTAAAATAGCACGTGTATACAATCTCTCTTCTTCTCTCTTTTCCCCAATGAATGTTGTGCTTGATTTTTGTCCTTCCTACCTGTAAATTAATACTGCCTGCCAATGCTTTCATAGCCAGGCAGCCCAGGAAGCTGCAGTGCAGGAGGAGTCTGGGTGAAGAGATTTACTCCCAGACACAATGCCTTAGCTGAAACAAAGGTAAAAGGTAAACAAGCACATCAAGACAAACATCTGTATTTCCTCCTTCAACTTCCTCACTCCTAGCCCTTCAGTCTAAGAGTCTTTGTCAGTACTGAGTTGCAGCCACTATGAGAGCTGGTGAAAATATTTAAAGACAAGAGTTCCAACAACATGTCAATGGCTCTCATTTCTACTTTCTCCTCATTAGCACTACTGTCAAATAACAGCCAGTGCTTGACCAAAATCAGCTCATGGAATATGCTGGCCGATGCCAAACCAGAGCAGTTGGATGGAAACACTTTGAAGAGGTGCACCATCATCACAGATTTATTTTTACATATCGTGCCTGCTGAACTGTCGCATAACTGAACAGACAAGCAATGTTTTCTGCTACCTCCAGGTGGTTAGGGTAGGAGACTCCAGGCCCAGTCTGACAGAAAATGATTTGGCTTCAGTAATACACATGATCATCACATTACACAGGCATGAAGTAATCAGCCTAAAGGAAACTTACTGGTATAGGATGCGGCAGCACAGATCCTCAAGCAGAAACACATTACCTCCCCAGTTTACTGTCTACAACCAGTCAAATATATCTGTGCCCTATCATCAATGTTTTCAGTGACCTCCATCCAAGAAACAATTTTCTTAAGACTTAAAAATTTCCTCAAATATCACCACCTTTTTTCTTAAAAACAAAAAACCACAAAACAAACCCTGCTTCTTTCACCTAACCATCCATATGAAATACATACAGCACAAGGAACAGAAAACACATGCTGAGAAACATGCATTGTTCCACCTCCCCTAAGAAAAAAAATATCACTTTTCTAACTCTGATAACTTCCAATTAATGTCTTATTTGAAGAAGGAAAGGACACCAGAAGAGATCCCCCAGGAGTATATCTTGGAAGGACTTCAGATACGATAGCAGGGGGAAAAATATCTTTAAATGATCAGAAAAATAACGTAATTTTCATATGGAACCAAGGCTGGTAACACACAGCTTCAAAGTATCAATAGATCCAAGGCTGTACTTACTAGACTGTGGGCACAGTTAACAACCATATTAAGATTGCAGCTTCAGCAAAAGCAGAAGTCTTTCTTACACACCTCTGGCTTCATTTTACTTCCACCCTCCCTGAGCCTCAGCATTAGGAATCTTTCCTGCTCTAGCGCAAGTTGCATCACTTATCTGAAGAACAATCTTTGGCTGCATAAGTCAGACCAGCTGGCCAACCCAATTAGCTGGGCAGGGAGAGTAAGAGGCTGGAGCCAGAGGACTGCTCCTCCTGCTGGAATTGCAATTGTTAGCTCCTTTTTTCACATCCACCTGAGCTAATTTAATGGCAAAATGGGAATGGTTTGCTCCTTATTTCCTCTAGTCTTTTTTCCTCTCACTACTCCCCTAGTTTTTTTTCATTTCATTTGTATTTTCCTTCTAGTTTTCACTGAGAAAGCCTTTCTCCCATGTAGAAGTTCCGATAATTGTCACACCTTCTTATGAGCCAAATGCAATCATTTGCAATTTAAATCACCTATTTTTTGCTACTTAGAGTACCTGGCAAATAGTACTGCAAGGATATTTACTTCTGAAAAGTAAAGCTTCTTATCTACCAGTTCTAAAATATTAATGAGAAATATGGATATATGAAACATAGTCACAGAAAAAAGCAACATGTATAGACCAAAGCCACACACTTTTTCACTAATGTTTCAACATGCTGTTGGTAAAATCAGTCTTTCACTTATCTGCTGCAATGTGCGCCATTAACTTAAGAATTATTTGTTAAATTCTAGACACACTGAGTAGTGCCATCATGCCTCTTGCAGTTCATTTTTCTTAATCCCTAAGTGTGTGCCCTGAAAGGCAGACTTTATAGACCAAAGAAAAGAAAGTAAACAGAAATTCTTTTACATGGTGTCACGCATTCACTCCTATTGCTCATGAATTCTGGATTACTAAAAAATTGCTTATTTGGTAACATGTAAGGATGATGATGTAAGGAGGATGTTATTTAAGTATATTGCAGATTAGGAGTACTAGAAATATAACATTAAAAAATCAAAGTCAGCTAAATCTAGGTGTATGTTAAAGATGGAATATTTACATGAGGCAAACAAAGCGATTAAATAAATGTTTTCATTTACACCTCAAAAATTGTAAGTGGATTTGAAAATGAAACAGAACAAACGAAGTTGAAAAGCAAGCAGATAAAAATTACTACGACATATGTAGCAGAAATTTTAAAAATTGCTTATAAGCTAGATCTATACTTATAGGCCTTATAAGATATTTGAACTTATCCACACTATTTTACTATGAAGGACAGATAACCTGTTTGAATGTTGAAAAGACACAATTTTTAGGACAAATTTTAGACCTAATTTCTGAGAAAACCTTCTATTTATGTATTTGTTTGTTTACTTATTATGCTTTCTGGTACTGTTGGGTCAAAATGATCGGGTCAGTATTGAGCTAAAATATTAAAATTTGAAGACTTTTCAAGACAAATTGATGAATTTCTGGCAGTTTCCCTTTGCTCAGAATTTTTTTGATCATAAGTCCCATTATAACAATATTACCACCTATAAGAATATTCCTACCATGAATCCAAAAATTGTATAACACATTGAGAGTAAAAGTAGATCATTTATGCCAAAAAGGGGGACCTTTGAAGTTTATCACAATCATTCAGACTAGATGTAAGAAATAATTTTTTTGTGATGAAGGTGGTGAAACACTGGAACAGGTTGACCAGAGAGGAGGTAGATGCCCCATCCCTAGAAACCTTCAAGGTCAGGTTGGACGGGTCTCTGAGCAACCTGATCTAGTTGAAGATGTCCCTGCTCATTGCAGAGGGGTGGGACTAGATGACCTTTAAAGGTCCCTTCCAACCGAAACTATTTTGTTATTCTATGATCACAAAAGCTATTAATATCACAAACTTGTTGATTTATGATAAAATTAAGTCTCTAGTGTTGATATATTGGCATTACTCAGAAGCATTATCTCTTCTGCTCTTACTGAGAGCAAACAATCTCTAAGACACCTATTCTTTCAGCATTTTCAAGGAAAAAAATGTGAGCAAGGTACTCGTGTTTCTTGTTAAAAATGGACTACTTAGTACCAAACAATGGACTACAAAAGGAGAAACAGAGAAGTATAATATAAAGAATAAAAGGAAAAACATTAGACAGACCCCAGCTCATCATGGGTGAGCTCCTCTCAGCCCCACATTGCCCAGGGCCTGTGCTGGACTTGGTGCCCGAGAGCAGCACCCTTTCCCACTGCTCCGGGCCGAGGCTGCTGGCAGCAGGGATCTGCAGGTTGTGCTCACAAGGGAGAAAACACGGCTTTGCACTACAAAAGGTGCTCTTACAGCTAAGACCAGGGCATTTTGAGAGGGATGTCTGTATTGAAATAAAATTCTCTACTCCCAAGCAGCTGCTGTGTCTTGCTGCACCTTGCCCAGGGTGCGAAGTCTAAGGTGACATATGGCTTTTTTTAGGAACAGCACGGTGGAGAAAAGTGCTGGCCCAAAGGGATCAGGTGCCCCTGCATGGGCTTGACCACAGGAACCTTGTCTGCCAAGTACAAAGATGTCGCCTTCTACGACATCTCTAAACAGTGTTGAAGCGCTGGGGAGCAGCTGGTGGGCATGGTCTATTTGGATAGCAGTGACAGAGAGTGAAAAAAAAAAAGGGGGGAGTTTCTGGAGGCACATTTCAAGCTGGTTGCCTGGATGCTAAAGAGCAAGAGTTCCTTGGGAGCTTTTCCTGATGTGCTTGGAGATCCTATCCACGATGGAGCAAATCTCAGCTGGTGGTTGGCACACAGAAAGGTCTCAGCTTAAGAGGAGGTGGGGAAGCAGCTGAATGAGATGACAACACTTCCAGGCTCTATTTAAGCTGAAAGATAAACAGGCTTTGGTGCCTACAGTGAAAAGCACGGGAAAATTTTGACCCCCCCAAAGACAGAGAAAAGCCACCGTGTGTGGAAGAGCACGGTTCTGGGTAGCTCATGCTGTAGGCACAAAGTCAATATAACATGAAAGCAGGAACAAATGAAGAGCAGGCTGTACAGCCAAGCCCCCAAATAAACAAGGCACATTGAAATAGCCTGAGAACAAATGCATAAATTCATCTGTAGAAAAGCCAGAAAGCCGAAACAAATGAGTGAGCTGTGTTAAGGAGGGAGGTACTGGAAGGGAACAGGCTGCAGGGGGAGAGACGGAGAAATCCACCTCAATCACCTTGAACATCCCCCCCAGGGGAAATGCAGGAAAAAGAGGAAGCTCGTCAGCAAGAAACTGCAAGTGGTGGCTGTGA
>JANZLP010000064.1:14786646-14797571 GCA_026930925.1 Chelictinia riocourii | reverse complement strand
AACCAGGTCAGTCTCCTGCATATATAAGGTAATAAAACTACTCAATAATAAAAGATGTGGGATAAATTCACTTACTATCTGCTGCCCAGAAAAATGCAAATGTGATCACTGCCTTGAATCCAAACCTGGAAAACTGCTAAAATGCCAAAAAGAAACTGGGACTTTGCCTAATGACTGAAAGTTTTAGTCCTTCCTCCAAGGAATGAATGTGGCGGTATTAGTGTAATATGCTTCACATCCTTTGAAAAATAAACATTTCTGGTTTAGATACAATCTAAATGGGTTTGGAAATTAAAATAATTCTTCTTTGCCTTCAAATTAGATGGATTGGCCATGTCCGAACATTACTGCCGCTTAATTTAAGATGACATATCAGCCTGGCATTTTCATTTTTAATGTGGGAAGCTGCGTTTACGAATAAGACCTTTCATCTCAGGGACAGCAGTTTCAATTTTGTTGAAAACTAGTAGAGGTCATTTAAATGGTGCCTTGCACACTGCTCAGGCTGGCTACTCTGAGAACATGTAAATTCATCTTGCTTATGATAAACGGACCCATGAATAGTAATGCTTCCAGTTTTTTCATCCTGCAGCTCTTCAAGCCAGGATACCTAATACTTCTAGGATGCTTTGATGACACTGAGGAAGGTGTGCATTTGATTGACATTTTTCAAAATATTTCTGGCCTGGCATTTTCATCTCACGGCCTCTAAAGGAGGTACGCATCATACAGACAACAATGCAGGGAAAATCTTCCTCCCCAGCTACAAACCCAAAAGCTATCCCCAACAGTGCTGTGGGAAATGTAGCCTGGAGATATTTCTAGCCTCACCTCTCCCAGATTTCTGATAATATATATAAAACTGCTGCTACTTTGGCCACCAGGAGCTGAAGCAGAGCAGTGAGTAGGTACTACTGTTGTAAGTAGGTTCTACCTGCCTTGCTTGAGGGATACTCTTGAACCACGCAAGACCGTTGAGCCCAGCACAAATACGGCAACCGGGGCCGCTTTCACTCCAGAAGGCACCCTCCACTTTACACACAGGTTTAGAAGTTAGGGCACTACCCGAGGAAACAAAAGTACCTTGATCCCAAACCCTCCCCAGGCTGAGAGTTGTCTCCCAGAGGATGCTCTGCACCACCAAGCTACAGGCCAAGCTGCGCTGAGGAAAGAGGCGATTTCCAGTTTGTCAAATGGGAGTTGAATCTATGGAAAGAGACAATCCCGGGCCCATCGGCTCCGGGACAAGGGGACTTACCGCTAGGATACAACTGTACGGGGTGGGCACAGGGGCAGCGGGCGGCCCAAAGCCTGGCTGTGCTACGGGCTGGGAGCACGTGGAAAGCTTTGTTCATGAAGGAAAAGGGAATTCGCATGTCTCGGGAGACTCAACGACACTGACTTCAGTAACGTACCGGTACTCGGCGCCAACGTAAGAAGAAACAAATCGCTTGTTCCTGTGGTTCTCAAAGACCCCCTCTCCGCTTGAAAGGGGTGCAGGAGGGGTTGACCAACAATTCAAAAGTACATTCAAAAAAACAATTTTTCATTGCAATGTAGAAACCTCAGGGGAGGAGAGTAGAAAGTGATCTTAGACAGGCAGAAACCAATTATTCCTTTAGTTTGGGAAGCCCTTTCCTAGCAGTTGGCCAGCAGAGCTAAGCAGGAGCTGTATCCAAACCGCAGCACACCGAAGCCATCCCTACACACTGAACGTTGTCAGCGCTTGCTGGTGAGACCTTTGCTATTTGGGAGCCCCCTTCTGCAATTCAGTAGCCCAGTTATTTAACGTGCTGGAAATGCAACTGAACGGGAGCGCATGGGATAGAAGAGCTGCAACGCTGGGCTATAAAACAGAAGACGAGTGGCCAGAGGATGTAATTTTACCCTTTGCGCTGGGGTCCGTGGCAAGTATGCCCCGCGTCAGGGCGTGCTGAAGGGCTGCTTTAGATCTGGAGCGAGCGCTTTGAAAATCTGGGAATCAGCAGGCAGCTTTATAGCTGGGAAAAGCCGACTGGCAGCTTTGAAGTATATTCTCTCCCAAGGCTGAGGAAAGCCTCTTGCAAAGAGGCTGTAGCCAGCGTTATTTCAGTGAGGAGGGAATCTCCCATTTTTTTTTTCTTTTGTGCTCATATTAGGCCCCTGCTCGTAAAACATTGAAGCTGCAGCTCCACTGCAGAGGAACTGCAAAGTTGCTAAGGGTTTTCGACAGCCTCCTTCGGCAGTCTCCGTAAGAAGAGCATACAAAGCTCAGCTAAAGCCGAACTGCCATAAAACATACAATAAAGACTTCTTTTTCTGTAATGCGCAGGGAGTAGCAATGAGATACCAGTCCAAGGGACTCTCTATCAAGTTAGGGCTGTGCTGAGAAACAAAATTGCTGCTGTCAGTTATTTGCAGTTAAAGTACAGAAGAGGGAAATACCAAATGCTTTTACAGTGCTCTAACGACCACGATTCAAGAGCGTTATTTACGTTCGGTGAAAAATCAGAGTGTGACTCTAGCGAGGCAAAGCAGAGCCACTGCCAGGAGTCGCCGCAGGTTTTTTCCCAGCCGACCTGCCTGCCCTTGGGGATACTTGCACTCCTAAAACTGGAAAAGGCTTGGGAACCTCTGCTTATGTCTCTGAGGCCAATGCTTTCAGAGTTCCGGGCACTGCAAGATTGTACTATTTACTAGGAAGCCTTGTAAGCATCTAAAAGGAGTTAAATAAGCTTTTTTGCTACCAAGATACAGAAATTTGCCCCTTTCGATGATTGGTTTGTTACAACCTTGTATATTTAGCTGCCAGTAGCTGCAAGTGCTCCAGCAGAAAACAGAAGATGGATGTAAAAAACCAGCCCAAACGATTTTGTATTATTTTTAATTTCCACAGTCAGGAACTGACTAAATTAGACTGTTAGATTTTGCTTCTAGCAGCTAAACAATCTCATAATGGCTGGAGAACTATTGAAATGTACTTACTGAACTGGTATATGATTTCATTTTCCCATACATTCAAAAGCTATACAATTATCAGGATTTCTTCTCAAAAAGGTTTGGAAGACTACTGATACATATAGAAGTGTCTGTTCTTCTAGTCTTCTCGGTTTTTTTCCTTTCTAATACGGATGAAGATTCTTTTTGACCTTCTAAATTGTGAATTTTTATGTTTATAGATTATGTTAATTTGAATTCTAATAATTTAAATAGAACTCCTTTAATGTCTGAAGTCATTTTATTTATGAGTTCCATTGACAGAGTACAGGGAGAAAGTACATGGCAATTTTCTTCTAACTTTTTCACTATTCTAAAATGTGGAAGAGTTACAAGAATCCACCAGGCTTGGACCGGGATAAGAACCCCTTCAGGCCTGATATTTCAGATTGGCTTACTACTAATGTTATATCCATAATACAGAGTTTAATTATTATACTCAATGAGATATTAAGATTTCCACTTTTATGGAGCTGCTAAAACTGTAGGTCTTTCAAGCCAGTCTAGTCCCTATTAAAAAATCTCAATATCAACCCCTTTCTCTCTTCATTCACTTTCAAGATGTCAGCTCTTCAAGCCCTTGACATAATAAAAATTGTCTTGCAGTAACTGCCGCACAAGTTAATCTTCAGTTTTATGGACAAAATGAGAAGACTTTGATAAGACAAGGCTCAAAACATCAAAAAATCACTGGTCATTCCTTCTTGATTTGCATCAGTGGTGACCAGATAAGAAGTTCAGGTTAACTACTCTCCTTCAATGTATTAATGAGCATTAATTTACCCATAGATTAACATGCAAGTCAAACAGGATTGTTTGTGTGGATAGTGCCCTGTTTGTAAATAGGACTTGCCCCTAAAAGCTACTGAAAAGATCCACACTTGCTTTTGTCTATCTTAATACATCAAAAATGCCCTTTAATCAGTTAAGAACTAATTCTGATTTGGTTTTATTTGATTTGCTTTAACTTGCACTGAGGGATAATAGGAACCCATTTCAGACAGTTTGCTACTACTTGAAATTATTCATCATTAATTCTCAGAGAAGGGACACTGTCAGGACACTAATGCATGACCCCACTAAGCCTTAAAGGGAAATAAATAAAATACATTTTTACAATACTACTTGGAAAAGACTACAATTCAATCAAAGACTGAAAAATACCTGCCTCAGCTAGGAAGGCTAGTTCCCTAGCTAGGAAACATTTGTTTGGTTCAAAAACCGTGGAAAGAGCTCAGAAGCTCTTTCTTTGAATGAAGACATATATGCACAAATAGAATGAGACAGAGAAACTTCTAAATAAATTATCCTTTAGTATTAGCGTAGCAGTGTTGCTTAACAGGCCTCCTTATGATACTGGATACTGCATAGTAACAAATGGAAGTCCATACTCCCAAGAGCTGACAATGCATTTATCTTCTTCATGGTGGTAACAAACAACAGAAAGTGCTGATCACTGCATCCCAGCTATCATCGTCCTGGGTATTATGCCAGAGCAGGTTCTAAGGAAAGACTGAGGGAAAACATCACAGTTGTGACATCCTTCTGCTTAGCCTCCCAGTTCATCTAACTGAAAACAAGTTCTAATCCTGAACAAGACTGATCCTTATTTGAGTAAGGTGTGGCAATAATTGGCCAAATTTGTATAATTACATATTGTTTCACATATAAATAGTATAACACAGAATTCACATTTTAAATAACAGACCTGAGGGAAAAGAAGGGCAAGGAGGACTCAGATTGTGTATGATTTAGTCAAAGGTGTGCAGACAGGGCATAGGATGATGTTCAGGTCACATCTCACAGACATACAACTGCAGAAGGAACGGCAACACAATCTTTCTGAGTCAGAATGATGTTCTTAAGTGGTGCAATTCTGAAATTCATTACAGTATGCTTATGACAAAAAAAGGTATAATATATCTCAAAAGTTGTGGGAATTAAAGAATCACAGGAAAAGGTCAAAAGGTGCAGTGTCCTCAGACTTTTATTCAGCAAAAGGCTAAAGAAAAGAAATATGTTGGGGTCTCAACCAAGAATGAAAGGACAAAAGCAACATGAAAAAATATATATTGTTCTCAGCAAACCTTTGTGAGAAGGTAAGCAACCCTTTCATGAGAGCTATGTCAACAGATGCTCAGGTCTGCTGAACTACATAGTAATTCAGATGCTTTAACATCTGAAAGCACCAGTTTTTGTGGGTATAAATCAGCATATCTTTTACATGACAATTGGTAATATGCAATGTGGGTATGATTTATTCCTTTTATAAATGAATAATTCAAACAGATGAAGACATCTTTATACATAGAAATATGACCTAAACCACCAGAAATATATTTAGGAAGCAGGAATACAAGCCACAATCACCCAAAAGTGGTTTCAGGGTGGAAGTAATTTCTGAAGTTATAGAAGCATCATTGCAAATGTAAGATAACCATTTACCAGTAAGAGCTATGAAAATCAGACATTTCTTTTTAGGCAACTCATATGTCAAGTTGCCCAGGGGTAAAATCACTTATCAGTATTTAGACTTTCATCTTCCAAAGCATATTTAGAAAACAGCCATTTTGAAACTCCCTTTGCACACAGGAGATATTTAGGGGAACCAAAATAATTTTTAAAACCTGGTAAAAGAACACACATAGTGTATGAAAATCATTAGCTCAAATCCAGTTCTGAAAACCTGTTTACAAGTCACAATCCCATGGAGCACTCATACAGGATATGAGCAATAACTTGTTTCATAGCTCTCGGCAATGTGTGTGTGAAAAGACAGCAGTGGTAGAAAGTGCTCAGAAAAGTACACTGCCTTTTGTACTCATTTTCCTAAGGAAAATGACCTTCTAAGACCCACAGTGCTGTTCTAGATTAGTCATTTCTCTACACCTTCTCCTGCTATTGATCATCAAATTTATCCATCCTATTTTTAATGAGTTATTACACACAGACTTTCAGATCCAGAACGTTGTGAATCATTATGAATACAATGTCCTGGAATATCTATACCATTCCTTTCTGAAAGCATTCAATACTTCTACAAAAGTACTTAAGAACCTGCAAGGCAATAATGTTGAGATGCCAAAAATTATGTTCAGCTCCTCGTTTACTCAAAATCAATATTAAGAAAAATGTAGGAGACGGCACCATGATATCCAGTACAAATCATCACTTAGACAAAGCATAGCTGACTCTAGACAGGACCAAAATACTTGTCTGAAATGTTTCCTTCTCCCTGAATGCCTTCCGCCTCACGCCCCCTCCTCCTGATGTTAAGACGTGCAGGCAGATGCCCTTGTCACTGCCTAGCCTCAGTGTATGTGCTTGGATTAATTCTCACTGTGCTTAACTCTCACTCCAGATGATGAAGATTATGCCTCATCCTACTCGAAACAAAGCAGGCACCAATGAGCAGAATTTGCTAACTGATGTAATGCATACGCAGGTATTAAGTCATGCATCCTGAAAAAATTTGAGTTGATACATAAACACACAAGTAGTCTGCTTAGCATGAAGGTTCATGTGACATACCACTTTCCTTTCCTGCTCTGTGCACCGGCTTCCCCTTGAAGTAAAGAGTCCACCTCATGGTCTCTCTCTAGCTGTTTAAAGCCTGACACAGAAATAGCTTGAGCAATCTGGCAGATTTTCCCTCCAAGATACAACTTTTCTAAGACAACTGTGTTCCACTGAAACAATTATAAAACTTAGGAGTGTGAGAGGCTCGGAAACAGAGACAGGTCTTTTTTCCCACCAAGACTGAATCTCCATTCCTTTAAGAAAAGTGTGGCTCCAGAATTTGTGGCTTACAGGAGCAGATACAAAGCTCTCTTAACTCTGATTTGATAAGGTATGCATGTACACACACACAAACAAAAGCTGTGTAGTATACACAAGAAGTTGTTAATTCTTTTCTGCCATATTAACATACAGAATTCACGAACATGACATCTTTGGTCCTCGCAAGGTAGCTTAAAAACGATATTCTTTCAATTCATGACACACTAAAAGTACTCAACAAGCATAAATAGAAATAGTAAATCAGCCTTGAAAAACTGGCTGTACCTTTGCTCTGAACAACCCCTGAAATTTTTTGATACTTACTTGGAGCTTGCCCAATTTTTCAAACCTAGGTTTGTGTGACTGGATTAATTCTTAGAAAAGAAGTTACTTTCCGATTGGATTTATACAGTCTGCACGATACTTTTTTTCTGGGTCAATTTTTTGTTGGAAAACAAAGTAAATGGGAAACTCCCAAACATTTAACTGTTACAAAACTAGCCATCAAACCAAAGACAGAAGATTCAAAGTTTTGAGTTCCAGGATTGTTTTAAATGGCTTGAAGATCCCATTTTAGCACTACCGCATCCTACTTTTATCTGGAAAAAAACTGTTTCTTCACTGCAGTCTTTACAACTTCGGAGATATTAAATGAATCAACAGAGGAGGTGATCCCTTATTTGCTCAATAAAATGTAAAAATATTCTTTACAGGTGTCATATAACTAAAATTCCTTGAAGTTCATGTAATGTAGAGCTAAGTGTTTAGCAGCCCTCAACTTTTCCTTCTTATAACAAGGTGCTTTAGCAGTTACATAAATAAATTATCTAAGGACATAATCCAAGAACCCTTATGCAATTTTTATTCACACATCCTTTAAGGTATACCTCTGCTTATTTAATCTTATGGGGTCTTCCCCTCTATTTCTTTTATAGATAACCTTGCAAGTGGCAAAACCAGGATTCCCATCTATGCAGAAGCCTACACGCTACCTGACTGATACAAAGATACAGGTGTGAAGATGTTTCTTCATGTGAACAACCATCAGCCTTTCATAGAACCATAGAATGGTTTGGGTTGGAAGGGACCTTTAAGATCATCTAGTTCCAACCCCCTTGCCATGGGCAGGGACACCTTCCACTAGACCAGGTTTCTCAAAGCCTTTATTGTTAATGATGGACCATACATCTCTGGGAAACAAACAAAAACAAACAAACAAACAAACAAAAAGATGACATCTGGAGGAGAAACAAAAAAAGGTTAAGGCATGACCAAACTTTGTATCTTCTGCTTCATATTTCCTACATTCCCACCAGCTAGATTTGGAATATAGCATTTTCAGGAAGTTCAACTTTTATGATCTGTCCTGTACTCTCTAATTCTTCCAGCCATTTCATTACTTATTCCTAATGGTGACAGGTTCTGTCTGTGATACGTCAGGACCTGAACAGTTGTGTAGTTTCAACAAATGTGTCTTTTCAGGACTTGAAGCTACCAAACCCACATTTTAAAAATAATCTCTAAACACTTCAGAGTGTATATGGATTAATTTCAGGGTATTTTGGCAAATGTAATTTGGAAATTAATACCAGTTTTATAAATAAGTACTGTATTTTGTAGAAATTGAACTGTCATATGTATGGCAGACAGATACATGCCTTCCTTTTCCTCACTTTTGTTCTGTTATTGACAGAAACACCACTTACATGGGATTAAATGTGAGCCAGGAAATATGTATTGTCAGCTGGAGTCCCAAGTTATTTCCAGAAGTTTTCCAAATTAGATCTGGCATCTAGCACCACAGCAAGTGCCATATTCCTTTTGGTTTAATTTTATACCATTTTACCATGGGGCTGTTTTTAGACTTCCCCATCACCAGTGCAATCCAGAGTCCAAAGAATAAGAAAGAAAGGAAGGGCAGCCCTATCCTACCCTCACATGAGCTCGTGTGATGGGGTAAGCTCCTGGCTCAGGAGAGCGTGTGGCAAAGCACATCCCCCTGGTTTTGCACAGCACTGTCTTTCTCTCCAGTTCCCTCCAACCCCCCCTGGCAAGGTAGAGGCACTTCAGCACTGTGCTGGGGGCATGCAAACTCCCTATCCATGGCAGGAAAGGGACACATACAGGAGTGTCACCTTAAGTCATTGCTGGTAAAAACATGTCAATTTTTTTAGAAGTCCATATTAACTTATAAAACACAGTATATACACAAAGCATCAGAAGACAATCTGAATACAGGGGTTAGAATAAGCACTTGGACAGGATGCAACTGAAGCCTGTGTTTATGTTTGCAGTAATTACAAGAATAGTTTCTACCTTATCATGAGTTCAAAATGTGAAGTATTAAATTTGCTAGCAATAAAAAATAGAGTGGAATGTCAGCACGAGTCTGAAAATAAGTCACTTAAAAGGATTTGGATAAAAACAAATTAAATATTTTATTTATACAACTAAAGGCAAAAAAAAAAAAAAAATATGGGCTGTGGATCCAAATCCAGGATAGAACTTTTACTATAACTGTAATAACAGTATTTTCCAACAAATAAAAAATGTCATTGGAAATACTGATCTTACCAAGCATCAGATGATTTAGAAACAAGCATAAAAAATGGAAGGGATAAAAAAATATGAAAGCTTTTTCAACACTATTAATAAACTGTGTTTTAAAGCTGTCCCATTTAAAAATTCTCATTAGCTTCTGCTGGGCCAGGGGTCTCCCCCAATGAAGATTCATTAGATTTTCCTAAAAAAAGTCATCTTTCTTCTATTATTAATTGTTCCTGTTATGAGTTCAGCTTCCATGAGAAGTTTCTTGTAGTTTTCATATTCACAGACATTTGTACAAGTCAAAAGTCAGGTTTTATTAGGAAGAAAGCTTGAAGATACTTTGCTGAAAATAACTGCAAATTCTTAACAGGAACATTTTCCTTCACTTTTATGAAGAAGTAAGCTATACTAGTTAACCTAAAAATGAGTTACAGAACCAAAAACCAAGATTTTTTTTTCCCTTCATAACTACACTCGCCTGTCAGAAGCTTAATTTCCACAACCTTTTTCAGCAGTGGAAGTAGTTCAGCAGAGAACAACCAGAATGAATTAAGGACTTTACTGGCTTTTCGAGACTCATTTTTCACACTGAAAAGAGGTAAAAGATAAGAATTAAGCCACAGATTGTTGGGAAACAAAGTTTGCAATGCAATAAATCCTAGCTCAAGAGTAAGGAAAAAGCAAATGCGAACTTACATGTGAAAACATTCGATGCTAAAGGCAGTCAAGGCACAGAGAAGTACCCTGTAGAATGAAACACCAAGTGCAGCAAGCAGAGGACTGTCTAGTTCAAAAAGGGAGCCAGAGAAGTGTGGAGGTCAGAAATATGGTGCCAGGCAAACAATAGATGACTCAATGGACGTCACAGACCTAGAAGAGCTTCCTGGACTCTCAAATTTCCTCTGTTCCTGTGAAACTGGCTTTCTTTAAGTATTTTCTAAGGGCCCGCAATTCATTTCTTGGCTAGGCAAGCTCACTTTCACTGAACACAGTGATCTGAGGTTTGTTTGAATTCCTGCTGTGTGGAAATCTACTGTACTTTCTAGCAGGTGTGAGAACACTGAGGCTCCTTCAGTTGCAGCTCATTTCCACTTACTAACTACTTTATCTCCATGGATGAAGCAAAAGTGACTTTTGTGTTTCCTGGCAGTCTGCTGCTTCAAAGAACCTAATAGTGATTTGTTTATTTCAGAGGAAATGGAGACCAGTCAGTGATGACAGATTTATTGGTTAAATGGACATCACAAAAAAATTTTCATGCAGTACAGGCTGGCTCTAACCACACTATAAGAACTCATAGTAAGGGGTGATGTGCATTCCAGAAATCCAGTCCTATTTAATCCACTCCACTCTAATCTGTACATTTATATAGCACCCTTCACACATTTTCCAAGAGATCTGTACAGAAATGTAATAACCACTGTACTGAAAAATATCCAGGTATATTGATGGACTACATTTAGACTTGAAAATACAGCAAAAGGAGCCAGACTGTTGAATACCTCCTGGCAATAAGTCAGTCGGTGACAGATAAGAAGAAAACCAAAAATCAGTTTTCCATCCTTGACTTCTGGCCTTCTTTATAGGGAGACTGCTAGAAAGACCCTAGAGGATTCATTTTA
>JANZLP010000064.1:14282333-14293139 GCA_026930925.1 Chelictinia riocourii | reverse complement strand
ATATGCAGAAAAGTGATCAGAAGTTGGGTTCTAGACAAATAGACAATCAGAAAGTGGAGCTGGAAATGATGAAAAGTTGAGAAAGACAAGTTAACTATTTTGCTAATTTATGGCATTGCATTTATGCCGTGATTACGGCAATGTAAGAAATGACCATCTGCTTTTCCCAACTGTGTCTGAAAACTTTTCATTGTTATGGAAAAACAAGCGAAACTTTGCCGAGTACGGCACCTGCCTACCTTGTAAGGAAAATGAATTGCTTGATCACCTAGTCAGCAGGGTCACAATTCGGTACCGCAGTATGAAATGTTTAAGCAGCTTATCATCCTTACACGTGTATCCAAGTAGCAGATTTTCCGTATTTTGGAAGCATTTCAAATGGAAAATAATTTTGTGGGCTCAATTCTTCTCACACGCGCTCCACAGCGACAAAATTGCATGTCTCTGTGGTCCTCAAGGTAATTTCTCATCATTTACAGAAGCAGGAAAACTGAATGGGACAGTGTGACTATGGTAACATTTTGTGGACTTCATGCAGCAAAATCTCCTTTTATCATCTGGAAAATTACGTTAAATTTAGTTCTTTCTGCTCGGAGAGGGCCAGAGAATCTCTTGTGTTGTAGGTAGAACCATCTGTGGGACCACCCTTAGCTGGTCTCTACACACACCCTGTTCACCCAAACCAAACATACTAATGGAAGCCTTCAGCGCTCTACTACCATGTGACTATATGAAAGGAAGGCACTATTTTTCCACTGTCAAAATGTGGAATATGCTGCTACCTGTTGTCAATCAGTCCTCAGTATTCCTCTTTTACTAACCCACAGAACAAAATGTCAGTTAAAAATTCAATTTTAAGCCAGCCAAATAGCTGTATTCCAAAATTAATATTCTCAGATGGTCTGAGAGGGTCGATAAAACCGATCTCAAGATTCTGGATTAAATCTTCAGTTACTCTATGAACAGCACAACTTAATAAACAACAGTGCTCATCTGAGACATGGATAGAGATCTCCAGCTGCTACCAGTTCCTTGTTGGGACCTTGCACGAAGTTAGGCTTTCTCTACACTTTGAAATTTAGGAGCAAATCCCAGCACTTGACTCTAGCTTTATCTGAAGTCTGGCAAGATGAGACATGTGCTCACTTCATCTTCTCTTGAACCATGATTTGAAGGATTCTCAGGCACATGGGGCAGAAGGACACCAAAGTATCCTACAAAAGATTGTCTAGTCCAGGCTATTGGGTAAGTGTGGTTGAGGTGAGCAGTGTCCTCCAGTGGGAAATACAGGACAGAGCAGTGCAAAAGTACTAGTTTGGGACTTGAAGGTTCATGTAACGATATGGTCCTCCTGACAGGGTTTATTAGTCTGATTTAGCATGAGTGTTGGTGGTTTGCTCCTAGACCTGATCTGACTGAGCAGAGCCAGCTTTGGTGTTTTGCACCCAGAACATAGCCAGCACAGCAGCCCTCTATAGAGGGTTCTTTAGAGAAAACTGCTTACAGGTTTTTTTGTATAGGCTGCAAAGTGCATTTCTGAGTATATGCTTTTACATTTGTGTATGTCTTTAACTGCTAATTGTGCAAGGGCAACCCACATAATCTTCCCAGGGTTAACAGTGCAAAGAAGGAACATTGAGGCACTTGGGTATTGTGATGATGAGGGCAATGTGAGAGTGCCTTAGTTAAATGTGCATTTGTACTACCTGGTTAAAAACTTATTTTTAAAAAAACAGTATTACTTTCATAACAAAAGCAGATATGTGTACCTCTTGCTCCATTTATATACTCAACATTGGATCTGTAATTTAGGAAAAAAAATTAAATTGCTTCTTTGCAGGTTGATTTTAATTGTTTGTTCTAGGTGGTCCTAGTGTGAACAACTTGCTCAGACAATATATCTTTTTTTGCTTTTCATATGAGTCCTTAAGTCATTACAATTCCTTTTGATTAAGAGAAACCCAAGCTTTAAACAAATTGTTTCATTGTTTCATGCATATGAATTTTGTGTAGGTAGGTACTTTAATTTTTTTGTAAGTGTAATAGAAGAAATGGCATACAAGCAGCTTTTTGCTGATAAAAGACTGAGATGTGTTTAGTGACTGCAGAGCAGTATGTGTCAGAGGGCTGGCTGAGCACCTTTGCAAGACTTAAGTTCTTTTGCACTTAAGCTTTGTGAGTGTTGTTTCTGTAAGAGTTGATTTGCAATGGCTTTTTGGACAGGTGTTGCTAAAATATTCAAAACTTTGGAGATGTAAAGTAAATAAAATTACATAAAGCTGCAAAGGAAATACATCTCTGTGTAGAAAGACATTAAAAAACTTTACAGCATGTGTAGACCCTGTAGACCCCCACCAACTTTTGGGAATCATGAGTGCAGTACTGGGAAAAATAAAGACCCAGGGAGTATCAGCAGCAGTTAGTCAGTGACAATTAAACCTTTTATCTGGTGAAGAATGGTGGAGGCAGTTGGGTTAAACATATCTAATCTAATTTGTGAGTAATTTTTTTAACCTAAGGCAAGTTTATTTAAACTCTGCTTTCAGTCATCTACAGATATATGTATGTGTTTGCAGGCTTAAGGTGATTGTTCAGGACAGAGGAATAAGATTATGCAATGAATGGGTATGTGCTATTAATTTCAGATTGCTTTAGAAGACATCATCTTTCACTCCTCAGCTTGTTTTCTGTCCTCATTCCTCATGTTAAAATTCAAGAATCCTTATGTCTGTGTTGCACATAAGGCAATAGGCTATCACCTATATCTGTCTTGCTGCCTGAGCCTACAGGTAAAGTAATTCCATTCTGATACCTCATGTGCAGTAAATTTCAGCTGTGAGCTGCCGTGGTTGTCCATTAAACTGTGGATTTGATTTCTGATACTGTGTCTTTTTCCATGTGAGCTGTTGTGGATTAAATATGAGTCTTCTCCTCAACTGCAGCAGTATTTGTTAATTTAAAATAGTAATTATCTGTTAAAAAATAGCTAAAACACTGAAGGATCACTCAGGTAATGCTGGTATGTGAGAGGAAAATTGACAAATGGAAAAAATCTATTGCTTCTCCCTAGAGAGAAGTCCATGGAGTCCAATAATATTCTGCCATGCCTGAAAACCGTTTTGAACTTGCTCAACCATACTTCCTAAATCTGGCTGTAGATCTTGTAAGATACTGCAAAAGTCAAAGTAAAAGCTATTCCAAAATAGAGTGCAGTGACCAAAAGGGGTAGTGGGTACAGTAGTGTGGTGGCCATATTTACAGCATCGTAGTGCTCCTCAAGATTCTTACATGCTGTGAAACTGAGCAAAATGAAACACTTGAGTTTCAGGGTTTAACAGCTTTGGTCTTCTCTAAAGTGTGGTTGTGTAGTGCAAGCCAATAAAGGGAAGTAATTTATTTGTGTAACATATTGCTGGTAAACCTTCTGACTTGGATCACAGTGTTGCAATGGGATTGGAGACATGCAGGTGGCAGCTCATGTAGATCAGACTGCAAGACTAGGAGGTGCTTGGTGCATACTTCCTAGGCAAAGGGAAAGTAGTTAAGTGGTAATAAGCTGGTCATGAGTCAGTATGGAAGCTGAAACCTGACTAGTGGCTGATACATGTGGTAAGCGCTTTTTTTCCTTTTGTTCAGTCTTGTTCCTAGTCCATCTTTAGATATGCTTTTATCACTAAGTACATTTTAAAATAGTAAAAAACCTTCCTCACTTGCCATATAAAACAAATAATCTTTTGTCGAGTTATGTATTTTGGTTTTTAACTTCCTAGAAGTCAGGAAAATTTTTCCAGTAAGTAAATCCAGTAGTAAGTCCTACTGTAATAGGGACTTTGTCTGTAGGCGCTGTTAGTTGCTATGTGTCTGAGAACTTTTGAAATTAGAAATGTGTTTTTTCCTAGTACAGAAACTAGAGTTTTCGGTAGGAATTTTAAAATTCATTGAGTACTTCACACATAGGCATGTTTTTGAGTCCTGTATAAGGATTTGCTCTGTAAAATCTGAGTTATTCTTAGGTCAGATGGAGAAGTTTTGTATAGAGGTTGCTTGCAGTTACTGCAGACTCATAGTAGCAGACAAAGATTATTGCTTTTAGTCAGCCTGTAAGAAGGATGGATTACCTCTAGTGAGAATTAGAATTGAGGGCAGACAGGTCAGGCAAAGAAAATGCTAGACGTAGTCTGGGACAGAGAGGTTGGTCAGGGACACTGGAAGGAAGCATCTCCTGTGATGTCTTGAATCCCGAGTTACACCCTTCTACAACTCGTTCAACTACTGCAGGCAGAACAATTAAGTATGGCTTTGGGGTAGTACTTCATTGTAATAACCACTGTTTCATGTGTTTTCCTTAAATGTATTTTCTTTTCATACAGAAAAAGAAGTTTAAGCAGTTCAAGAGTTTGTAATTTGCAAGCTTAAGTGATTCTTTCATTTTAGGTCTTGTTTCCATAAGTCCTCTACTTCTCTAGAAATGTTTTTAAGAGGGAAAATTCACTCAGTGCATTCAAATTATACATTAGTAATTTTTTCTTCTGATAAGGCACAGGGGTGAAATCTTAGGAATGTGTTACTGAGTATTAGCATATACAGGGCTCGTCATTTATTTTCACTACCATTTCATGCCTCAAGCAACAGAAAATTAGAAAAACAAAGTATGTTATTTGTTTTAAATACTCAAGGAGAAGTCAACCTTTAGAAAGAAGAGGGGATGGTGAGTTTCTTTTCAATCTACAACCTTCTCTATATACACCAATATTGCTACGAGTTTGCTTAGAGTCTTGTTGCTGGTTTTGTCCCATGTCTCTGCACCTCTCTGAGGTTGCTCCTGAAGCCTGTGCTGTTAAGTCTCTGACTTAGGTGTGCTTTGACTATATTATCTTAATGCATGGTTTCCTGTGACCAAGACCTGAGGATCCCCAAACCATCAGCCAGTGCTGTGGAGGAAGCCCCGTGTTGTGCTGTTGAATGCCGTATTCTGCCTGAGATGTTTTTTTTCCTACATTTTGTGGCAAAAAGAGGCCCCAGTCAGCAGGTCCCCAGGGCCACCTGAATCCTTGGATCTGCCCTTGAGATTCATTGATCGTCCTGCATGTCAGTCTCAGCTCCCTTCTCAGCACAGGGAAATACCTGCTCCTCCTGTGCTCAAGTGCATGGATGAGGTCTTTTGCCGGGTTTTGAGTTTGGCTATCTTGTTTTGTGGAACTTTATCAGAAGACTTTTCCTGGAATTAGAGAAAGGAAAACAAACTCATAATTTACTTTTCCAAAGGAGCTAAGGGAAGGGCTTTATATTTTCAGTTGGTTTATTCCTGTTAAAATGTTGATTTGTATATGCTGAAAAGTGCCTTCTTCCCAGTGTGCCCTGCTATCAATATGTCTGTTTGCGTTGCTGTTGTGCCTCCAACATACATAGGCATGTTTTCGAGTCCTGTATAAGGATTTGCTCTGTAAGATCTGAGTTGTTCTTAGGTCAGATGGAGAAGTTTTGTATTGAGGTGGGATGGAAATGTGTTTGTATGGGCTTTAACAGTCAGTTCATTGACTTTGAGAATTTGTCTGTATCCCTGACTGAGCAGATCTACATTCTGAGATTTAAAATCATTTCACTTCTTAAAATTAGAAATAATTAAATTTTTTATTTTCCTCATTGTATGATAGATGCAGTAGCTGTTAACAGTTCTTAGACTACTGAAGAGCTTCTTTTTCTTTCAAAAAGACAGGAGGTGTAGCACTGAAAGGTATATATGCCTGTTTTCACTGAAAGTTAATGTATTTTGTAGAATCCTTTTCTAGATCCACATTAAAGAGCCCTAAGTTAACTGGCATGTCTTTCTGAAATCCTCAGAGAAACCAGCAAAGACTTTTATTGTATTTTCTCAGTCCAGGAAAAAAAAAAAAATCCTTTAGCTGTCTCATTAGTAAACCTTTTAAATTCTTCATATCTTGCATCCTCATAGGAAGTGAGTTGTAGAAATCTGACATAATTTTATTGGCATTCTTACTCTCTTGTATGTACATATGTTTGCATACGCCTACAGATATACATCCAGTGGAACCTTTATTAGGTTATCTGCAGAAGTAGGTTGCTGATATTGGTCTTTCCAGTGCATGAACAATGATGCTGTAAGTGAGAAAATAGATTTCCCTATTAATAGTGTCAAATATCATTGTGCCGAGCTGACATTGATACAGCCCAAACAAGCACAAGGCGGATGTATGCTTTTTCTGCTGAAAGAAGCCAGTCTGGCTGGCATAGTGATGTTTTATGCCCATTTAAAAAGCTGTTAAACCTATTCCGGTTAGAAATCCGTAACTCCTGCAGTAATGCTTGGCTTAAGAAACTGGGTTGGGTGTGGGTGGGTTGTTGTAGTCTGACACTGAGCCTATTCTCTTACCATATTTGTGGTACACTGGATTTTGAAACATCTCTGCCAACAATGGAAATTCTGTGAATCATTTCAGAAAAGATAAACAAGCAGGTCTACTGAATTAACTATAGAACTGAATAACATGCCATTAGTAATTGTCCTGTACTCTTAACTATGCCTGAGATGTTTTTAGGTTTCACTGAGCTATAGACTTTCACACAGATTGCCACCCTGCAGGTGTGAATTTCTGCTGTAGAAGCTGATGGAGGAAGTTTGATCTAGTTCAAATATCTAAAAAGTGCCTAGAGCTGAAGCTGTGAAGTTGTTCGCAAGAGAGTCCCTTAAGATCTCACCCTAAAATGAGCAAGCAGAGTGTTTTAGATAAGCTATTTTCTGGAAATGTTTACGTTTCTCCATTGATGGTGAAAAGAGGCAAAGATCTCAGGGCCAGACTTAGGTGTCTGTTGTCATTAATTTTAAAGTTAGGTCAAATGCACCCCATTTTTGGGTTCTGGCAGTTGGCTGTTCAGTCAAGGAAAGCAGTTACGGGTTTCAGCTTAGCTGATTGCCTCCTAAAAAAGGTCAACAGTGAAATAGGTAGTAGTCCTCACAACCAATAGCATCAATTAAATTGTCAGGTTTTGCACTGAGCTGAGCTTACTGACAGTTGTCCATGCTTCCATTTCCAGTGTGTGGGCACAAAGCACTTCAGGAGCTGCTGCAGTGTAAATGATACTGCCCACAGGTGGGATTTGCTGAGCGATAAAATGTTACATACTTGCTCTGGTCTACCTGTGGGTGCAGCAGATGTCTCTCACTCAGTAACTTCTTCGAGCTTTTTGTGATGTGATTATGTTGTTAGCCACAAGTTTTTTCATACTATTTTCTCCCCCTCGGTCCTGTTGAGAAGGGACAGTGAAAGAGTGGCTGGGTGGGGTCTGGCAGCCAGCCAAAGTGAACCCATCACAGAAACATCTAAAGATGCTGAGGGAGTTGGTCAGTATCATTTTGAGGTCAGCCTCTATCAATTTTGACATGGTGATCACAGTGATCAGGGGAGATTTCTAGTAACCTGAAAGTCAAACATAGTGTCCATTTTCAAGGAAGGTAAATAGTTTGGAGAGTAGCATGCTGTTCTACGTAACCCCAGCTTCCAGGAAGGCTGTGGAGAAAAAAATCCTGAAAATAATTTTCAAGCACATGAAGAACAAGAAGGTGGTTAGCAGCATGGGTTTACTAAGCATAAATTATGCTTAACTTGATAGCTTTCCCTGGTGAAATTGTTTGATGGATGAGGTAAGATCAGCAATGATGTTTGCCTTGACTTTAACAAGGCTTTTGACACTGTCTTCCATGGTATTTTTAGAGCTGAACTGGTGAGGTATGATTTGGACAGGTGGGCTTTAAGGTGAGAGAATTGGATGTTTGGCTCAAAGTGTGGTAATCAGTGTACAAAATCCATCTGGAGGCCAATAATTATTGATGTTCCTCAAAGGTATCTAGACCTTTTCTTGATACTGGGAATGATAACTTTTAAAGTCTTCATCTAGGTAATGTGAAGGAAAACTCCCTTAGGGGATTTGTGGGTAATATCAAAAGACAGGGGAGCAATTGATGCCCTAGAAGGAAAGACTGCTATTCAGATAGTCCTTGACAGAACAAAGAAATGGCCTATCAGGAACTTCATGAAGTTCAACAAAGTAATATGAAGCTGGGAGAGGAACACACCACACAATGGTACAGGCAGAATACTTACTAATCAAGCAGTGTCAGTGGTGAGGTTAGAGCAGGTTACTCAGGGTCTAATCCAGTCAGGAACAGAACCTGATAGGAATGTAGACTACAGAACCTCCCTGTGCAACCTACTTTGCTACTTGACTGTCCTGATGAGAAATTTTGTGTTTATATCCACTTTGGACTTGTCTTGTTTCAAGTTATGCCCTGCTTTTTTTCCTTCCACCATGCACTCCTGTGAAGAGCTTGGCTCCTTCGTCTTAGTATCCTCCACCTAAGTCCTGGGGGGTCTGCTTTTAGGTGCTCCCAAAGCCATGTCTTTTCTAGGCTCACCAAGCCCCATTCCTTCATTCTCATAGGACAAGTGCTCCAAACCCCAATCATCTCAGTGGCCCTTACTCCAGTTTGTTGAGAACTTTTTTATATTGGGGCTGGGTGAAGCATTCCATTCTGTTGACTTATATTCATCTTGCTGTCCACCAGGGCCCCCAGGTCCTTATTGCAAAGCTGCTCCCTAGATAGTCAATCCTAGCCTGTATCTTTGCAAGGGCTGACTCCTTCCCAGATGCAGTACTTCACATTTGTCCTTGTTGATTTTCATAAGGCTCCTGCTGGCTTATTCCTCCAGAAAGTCTAGGCCTTTCTGAATGACAGATAGACCAACTTCAGCACCCAATTCCCCAGTTTAGTGTCATCTACAAACTTGATAGGGCACTCTGATCTTTTCGTTGATGGAGATAGTAAGTAGAACATGTCCCAGGATATACCCACACACTACTCCATTTGTTACTGTCCTTCAAGTATGGAATGCAAGTTATTAAACACTCCTACCATCTGAGGCCAGTTTTTTTCACCCATATAGTTGTCCATCCATCCAGACTATGATGTCCTACCTTGGATACAAGAATACTGTGAGAGGCAGTTTCAAAAGCCTTGCTAACATCAAAGTAAAAGTCATCCACACTTCTCTCCCTCTCCACAGATCCAGTCTTTTCATCACAGGAGACAGTTAGGTTGGTCAAGTGTAATTCACTTTTAGTGAATCCATGATGTTTTCAACTTCTTCATGTGCCCAGAAATGTATTCTAAGAGATCTCTGTCAATCATTTACCCAAGGAACACAATGAGAGTGATTAACCTGTAGTTCCCTAGGTTGATGTTTTGGTCTTTTATGATGATGGGTGCAACATTTGCTTTTGTACAGTTGTTAGGGACCTTCCCCAGTCTCTACTTTTAAAAAAATGTCCTTACAACAACATTAGACAGTTTTCCCAGTGTGTTTGGATGTAGACTGTCGGGTCCCATGTACTTGGGTGAGATGAATTTTCTCAAGTAACTTTTTATGTGATCACCATCCACTGCTGCTCATTCTCTTCCCTGAACCTTTTCACTAAGTGCAGAGGCCTGGGAGTCTTTGCTTGTGAAAGCTGATACATCTGAAAAGGCACTAAGAAGACAGACAGACTTTTATTGAGTGTGTATAGTAAAAGGGCAAGCAACAGTGAATATGTGTTAGGACCAGTTCCAGTTAGGTATTAGGAAACATTGTGTACCATGAAGGTACACAGAAGGTAACAGAGAGACAGTGGATGTGCCATTCTTGGAAACGTCCAAATCTCAATTTGATAAGGACCTGAGCAATCTACTTTGGTTGGACCAGATGACCTTGCCTCCAAACTCAATAATTCTATGGTTTGAGGAGGTGAAAGTGAACCAAGCCATTCCTGCCTCTCAGCTTTTGTTGAGGCCAGCCACTTGGAGTTTGAGTTTCTCTTTTGTGCTTACATTTCTACAGACACAAACCCTCAGAAAGCGACAGCAAATTTATGAGGCAGGTGCCTTTTCCTTTCCCTATCTTAAGAGACAGCTAACTATGCTGTAGTGATTATATGCTGACAAAACTGCCCATCAGGAACTTGTTATCAGGTGAAAAAATGCAGCTCTAGCATCCTCATTTTTGTGTAGATAATTCAGTGGGAGTTTTGAGGGAAAGCACAAAAACAGTTGTTATATACAAGACAAATGTAGCCACATTAGAGACTGAATTTCAGCAGAAGATACACATTAAGAAATTCATATCTATCCATGCATAAATCCATATTACACAGTGCATTAGATCATTCCAAAGGGCTTACCAACGTAATTTTAGAATAATCTACTTTACCTTAAAGACAGAAAAAGTTTACCATTCCCTGTCTCCTGGCTTGTTAATTCAGAAGTCAACCTTGTATTTGTTTAAAGTCAGCCAAATATTTAGGATGATCCTTACCAGAATGTGGATACAGAGATAATGTGGATTAGATTCCTGTTTGATCTCCTGAAAATCTGTTCATTGTCATAAGATATTGGTTGGCCTTTGTCACAGCCCAGGCTGGACAGACCAGGGAGGTGTTATGGTGAGTTTGGAATTCCCTTGGGCTAAATTAAGGTGAAGCTATACCAAACAATCAATTGAACATTTTAATTCTGGCAGAAGCAGCCTGAACTTGGAAGGTGTAACAGTAGGTGGTGGGGCTTCTCACAACAGGAACTGGCATGAAACTACTTCAGTAAAGCACATAACAAGCAATAACCATATACATCAGTTCAGGGAAGAAAATAAGGATAACCCACCCATTGTATCACGATGTTAGCAAAGAGCCCGCTGTCCCCCCAAACAAGAGGAAAACTACAGCTACCTTTTCTGAAATGCAGCTAGAAATGGAGAG
>JANZLP010000064.1:14233409-14244714 GCA_026930925.1 Chelictinia riocourii | reverse complement strand
TCCTGTGCCCTCCTGTGTGTCAACATTCCCCGAAACAATCATGGATTTGTTTCACCCTCATGGCGTGAGTCAGGATGCATATGAATACATAGGTGACATGGGACATGCAAGGTGGTGGGATTTATTCTTGTATGGCTGTACCTGACAGGCAACTTTCACAAAGCACACTTCCCAAAGCTTTGACATCTGGGTATCAGTTTCTTAAATGTATTAGATTTCTTTTGGTAAGCTGTATACAAAAGACTCCTGAAAAGACCTATCAAGGCACAGAATATTGACCTAGTTCACAGTTCTTAACGAGCATTACTGGATCAGTGGCTTCCTGATGGATGTGGTGGGCAGCCATGAACCAGTAAATGCCATGTATGCCATCCGCGCAGCACGACTGGCAGCAGCTGAACTCTGGAGGAGACAGGGCAAGCTGTTAAATGCTGAATCTTGCAGGATAAGCTCTTCATCGTCCCAGTGACCTCACTATGACACTGGGGCTTAGCCCCTGGGCCACCTCCAGCGCAGAGAAGAGACGTTCCCCGTGGGAGAGGAGAATCTTCCAGACAACTCGCACTGCAGGCAGGGCTGTGGTGTAACCTTCATGACACTGCAGCTGCTGACCTGCTGCTACCAAACCTGAGGCAAATGGAAAATAATGCCACTTAGCTCAGCCAGCAGTGAGAGGAAGCTAATTTTATGGTTTCTTAGTCAGTTAGACTCTTGTGAAACTTACAACTCTAAGACTGTACCAGTTGGGGAGTGAGAGGGGAATGCAAAGGGAGTTAGTCAGATGTGGCAAAATGAAGGTATCTTACTTCTAAACTGAAAAGATAGAGGTTTTATTCTAAATTAATGCTTATAGACAGCAGCACTTGACAAACCTGTGGATGGGAGTGGGTTCTGCTGAGGCTATTAAATAAACCAACTGCAACGTATATTGCCCTGCCTCCCTGCAACTTACCTCAATACCAGCAGCATGCTTTTAAGGGCCAAAAGGGGAAAAAGAGGGAGCCTTGCGACCCAAAGCCTGCACAAGTTTTGCAGTGTTTTTACCTAAACAGTTACGTTGTTTCTAAAGATATGGCTATACTTGCCAGAAGTGGAAAACCTCAACTTCTGGTGTTAGCTACATCTAGTCATTTCTCATAGATACTTTGTAAGGGAGTTTCTTCCAAAAGTAACAATACTGTCTGCCTGCTTAACTGCTCTTGTTACAGTTGCTGTGTGGTTTCTTGCTCGCTCTTTACATTAATGGCTGATAATTATTTCGCAAAAGAGATTCTGGACCAACCTTTCAAATTTCAGTTGATTTTCACGCTTTTTAATGGGGTTTTCTCCATGGATCATGTTGAGTAAAAACCTCAGGATTTAGCCTCTTGTAGAGAAGTCCTGAAGCACATGTACTTTTGAACGTGTCCATCAGTGCTGCTGGTGATGGATGGTTTGTTACCAGACCGCGTCCACTGGCAGCCCTGGTTGCACAGACCAGAACTCTGCAATATCAGGCCATTGCAAATCCAGCTGAAAAATGCCAAAATGAGAGTGTTGCTGAAAACAATGAAGAAAGGCTGAGCTGATCAGTGCAAGAACAATTTAGATAGTAACCTTAATGTACATTTAAGCTGGGGGCTCTGAAGATCAAGGGTAATTTGTCTTCCCTTCAGCTCTGAAAAATGCTCTTAATATTACCTTAAATTTAAGATTGCAGTCTTAGCTGAGCTTGTCAGAGGCTAAGAAGAAAGGAAATTGGAGAGATACGGATATAAACACTGTAGTTCTTAAGGAAAGAGTGAACAGGATGTGGTCCCATAAGTAAATTTTAATTCAAAGATCCAAAATAAGAGGGAAAAAATTGCATAACAAAAAAGTTTTTGCTTTATCTTTTATATTAATAAATTCCAGGAAAAGACAATGAAATGTACTGCTACTGTCTTGTCAGAATAACATTAGAAGTTAACACTGTACTTTGAAAACATTGCTGTTTACCAAAGCAAAGGTTGTCATGATACTGTGATGGTGATAATGAGAAAAAATAATGATGATTGATCACACTTAACCTGAAATAATTAAATTTAATTCAATTTCCTGGGACTTCTGAAACCTCTGTGGAACTAGAGATTTGTATTTTCATGCACTTCAACCTTGGATGTCTTATGTTATGAACATCAGTAAAGCATCACTCATGAATCAGCAGCATACTACCTTGTGATATATACAAACAGCAGTATTCCAAGCTATGAACTTTATAAATTGATTTTACAAAATCCAGTACCTGTGAGTGTTACTGAATTTTAGCTCACACCATGCAGCACATCTTACAAAAGCACACAGACATTTATGTGTATGCACTGTATGTGTTTAAGTGCAACTAGCAAGTAAATCTAAGGTTTCAGTCAAACAGATTTTCAGGGATGAAATCCATGATGCATACATTAAACATTTTTATTTGTTTATTTTCAGTATACTGACATGCATTTTGGTTTTTACCCTCTCTTCCTTTCAGCAATATGCCCCCCTGCTTGCAGTGTTCAGCACTCAAGGCCAGTCAGAGTTGATTCTTCTCCAGAAGGTGCAGGAGTACTGTTATGACAACATCCACTTCATGAAAGCCTTTCAGAAGATAGTGGTACTCTTTTATAAAGGTAAAAGTCTCTATCCACTGTTGTATATTGTGTGTGGATTCTCTATGCCAACCACTCACCTATGATGTAATGGGAAACAGACATTCTCTGGGTACTGCATATGAGCAAGTTGTGTTGGAATTGAACTCTGAAATTCCTTATGCTTTGATAGTTCAAAGGAGCATGTGGCAGCAGGAAAAGCTGAAACAAGCTGTTCTTTCTCTGCTGCCTTTATCCCGTAGTCAAGAAGCATGAGCAGGATCCAACCACCATCCACAGTCTGTTCAAGTGCAGTTTAGTCCTTGTATAAAACCAGTTCTAGAAAAACATTTCTATAAATTGCTGGCAGATTTAAAAAGTAGAGTAGAGCTTGGTTTTAAGAAACCTTGGAAGTGCAAACCCTCTTGGCAGGAAGATTTTTCAGGGTTGTTTTGTTTTGGTTTCTGGTTTTTTGGTTTGGTTTTTTTTTGTTGCTCCCTCCCTGCCAGAAGGAGCTTTCCTTATTCTTCTTTCCCTTTTCCTTTCCCTGCCAATTTCTTGCAGGTGCCATGGTTTGAAGGATTTAATTTTTATTGTAAAGTTGACTCTTTTGCAACTTTATTCTGATTGGGTTGTCATAGAGACTAATGGTCTTGCACTGTGTGTGATGAGTGGTTGCCTAACAGTTTGTTCTGACATTCTTGCTATAAATAGTTGAAGGAGAAAAATCAGCAGCAGTAGCAAACCAATAATGATCTTTGTTCACCCTGTTGTGCCCAGGTACATGTTCAAGGCAAACAAGTTCAAACTGTTAAAATAATTTCATGGCTTCAGAAGAGAGAAGTGAATCATATGGATTTATTTCCATCCTTGTGTCAACGTAGCATGGCCCCAGTGATCAAATGAAAAAGCAATACACCTTGTCCCTCTTCCCTCAAATTCTGCAATTTGTAAATGCTATTAATGACTGAGGACAAACTTGAAACTTCATTACTGTGTTAGCCTGCAAGAGCAACCCTGACATTCCATATTATTTAAAAAAAAAAAAAGAAAATAAATCACTAAATTGTACATTAAACTTAACATGCTCCAAGAACTCAGTTCCCATCTACTCTGCTCGCCCCACATGTTCTCGTTCTGACTCTGGAGATCTACTGGGGCAGGCTTGTTAGGAAGGATGAGAAGCCTCAGCCCTGCAGGTGCTGCAATATTGTTTAGGATTTGCATAATGTGTTTGGAGCTACTGTATGGCCTGTTGGTGGAAGCTGTGAGTTCAGCATGTCCAGCATGTGCAGTACTCACCATGCCTGCATTCCTGCCTGGAATATTTCCTGCTTCTGCCATCTGATGCAGTTACGCAGTGGCACAACTGCCAGCCCTTCCTGGCCCTGTATAGGCTGAAGCTGGATCTGCAGTTTGGCAGACTCACTGCTGCCTACTAGCAACTGCTCGCAGAACTTTGAAGCCGGTAGCCGTACAGCCCTTCTGAGTGCTGCACACAGTAAGGAAGTCATCAGCTTCATCTATTTAAGGCAGCTTTGGAGTTGAACCAGTGTCTGTTAGGTAAGGACATACTACTGTTTCAACTGGGGAAGATTCTGGGAGTGCTAGTCCTCCAATTCCTGTTTCTCCCACATGATGTTAACAAGCTGTAACAGCGTATGGCTTTGGCTTGTCCAGGGCCATGCTGCCTGCCTCTGCTTTGTTTCACTGCTGGCAGATCCCACTCTTTCCTTCTCCCCAGTTCATACCTATCCACTAGAAACAAACCAGCAAGGCTTTTTAGAGACATACACTTTATTGTAGATAAGTTGCAGATGACAGCATTATCTTCTGTTTCCTAATAGTCAAGGAAAACAGCTCCCAAAAGCTATTAATGACTGTGTCAGTGGTGAAGGAACAGCAGATGCCCATGTTCCCCTTTCTGTTGTGCTTCAAGTGTAACCTGCACAGGGTCTGGAGAGGTTTCAGGGTACCTAGTGAACTTTTTCTAGTGACAAATAAAGGCATGTGAATTATCTGTGGATGGGCAGACAGAAATGCAGCTAGCTACCAGCATGAATGTGGACAGTTTATTGCTTATTACTCATTATGAGGCAGTGCTTCCTGGGCATGAAGATAGTCATCAGTGATATAGGCACCAAATGCCACTCATGCTTTGACAAATTTAGTTCTATGACTACTCTCATCAGCATGTCCAACATCTTGCATTTAAATCTTTCCCATATTTCCACTGTAAAATAGTCCTTGGATTAGTTTCCTGGGAATTACCTAAAATTAACAGGAATCGTGGGGCTTATTAGCATCTAGAAGGTTTTGAAAGCCTGTGTTGTTTTTTTGGTTTTGTTATTGCTTTTGTTTAATTTTTTTTTATTCTGTCTCTAAACAAGGAGGAATATCCACTTTTCCCCCAATGAAAACCCAAGCCATGCTTTCCCTTACATGGTAGCAGCTTCTTACCAGCTTGTACGTATAATCTACAAAAGCAGTTCTGTAGTCAGTTAAAGCTTGTTGACATTTATTATTGTTGTTGTTGTTATGTCATCTTTGTGTTCCTGATACAATATAGAGAAAAAATAAGCTGTACAGTTCTTTGCTGATCCCTGGCTATGGTGTTGCTTCTCTGGTTATCACTTAAAGCCAGTGCAACTGTAAATCTGCCAGCTGCATTTTGACCAACAATCTGAAAGTCAATTGCAGAATTACTGAATTCTTCCAAGTGACACCTAATAAGTTTGCCAGCCTCCTTGTTAGTTATGCTTGCACTGTAAGATGTATGCTGGTTTTTAGTCCATTTTATGTTGCAGCGTGTCCCTTAACTAGATAAAATAAGCATTGTTGTTATTGGATTACATGCTGTATATCATATTCACTTGCAGAATCTCCTTTCTTTTGGTTTGGGTCCAACCTGGAAACTTCAAATGTGAAAACTTCATGCTACTGAAATTAATAACCACTCCTTTCATAAGGATCAGAATTTCACCCTTTGAACAGCAAACACCCTTAGCAGGCACAAAGCCTCTGTGTACTTTTGCATTAGAATTCAAGACAACATTTACAAAATATGAAAAATAATAATAATTAGAAGTACATGTGTAGTAGTACTCTGGTTTGCAGCAGCATAATTAGGCCTCAGAGATACTGTTCTGCAGTACAGAGATGTTGTAACCAAATGATGCAGACTGTCTTCTCAAACACCGCAGGAATCCTGCGCTTACGAGAACTGAATCTTCAAGTTCCACTCAATACACAGGTTTTGTTTTTTGATGGAACACAGTTATCTTTAAATATCTTCATTACTGAAGTACTTTCTTTTGGTACTGGATGCAAAATTTCCCCAGAAAAAACAAACAAACAAAAAACCTCCCAAAACCAAAAACACGCAAACCATAAAGACTGTAACTGTATTGTGGGTGACATTCCTTGCATTGAAAAAGCCCTTGCCTTAAGGCATGCTCCTCCCAACAGAGTTAGCTGCAATAGAGTTGAATTTTGCAGATTGATTGACTGTGATGACAGCTGACAGGGTGTGCTTTTTTTCCCTTTACTGCCAATAGCTATGCAGTTTGAGTTGAAAGCAGAAATTCATTTGAACTGGGTGATTTGGTACAAAGCTGAGACCAGAACTTCAAGTAACTTTCCAGTTAACCCTGCAGTAAAGGCACTGGGCTCTTCAGTCTCTCTGGTCTGTAGCTTCTCCCTTTCATGAGGGACATCCCTGGAGGCTCTCGCTGTGGGTGGTTTGAGTGGTGGTTGGCTGCACCTGCAGGAAAACCAGCTCTCTTGGGCTGACATCACCTGGGACTGCAGTGAAAATGATGTGCACACGCCCACCCCACAAACCACAGTGTTCAGCTTCAGCTGTTAAAATATATCTATAATCAACTTTAATGAGGAATAACTATATATATACAAAATGAATCATTCCCTTCCTCCTGCCATCCCCCTCCAGTGTTCCCATTGCTTCAAAGCAACCTAGAGGTATGATTAACTACACCCTGTCCTGCGTGATTGTTTAATTGAGCATGTCTGTGCTGACAGGAGAATATCATCTCTTATGAGCACTGGAGGCATGAATGTATTACAAATAATATTGCTCATAAATGAAAGGAAAGTTGCAGTTGTCCTTTTTGTAGTTGAATGCATTTTGTTCTTCTCTGTTAGTGTAGGAGGCTTATTGCTATGGAGTTATATACAGGCAAATTTTTCATCCACCTAACTTGAGAATGTTTTAATCTTCAAGGCACACAGTGAGATTGCATGCTGCTATTCCTAGGTTTGGGGTTTTGGGGAGGGATTGAGAAGTTCCCCCTTACTCTTTGGCAGCAAACCCACTGAGCTTACAGTCTGCAAATCAAAAAAAAGGAACTTAAATCCTATTACTCTTGGACTGAGATATGCACCTACTTTGAGGCACTTCCTTGTACAGTGGACTGTAATACAGCAACAGGCAGCTTCTTCTGTACAGAAACTTTCTATTTTTAAATGCCCACAATGCCCAAGAGCTAGCTGAGCCCTGGGAGGGGTTTGCTCTACTCTTCCCCCCCACACCCCTGAAATCTCTCCTGATTTTCTTTGCCTGTCCCTAAGGTTCATAACACATGCCACACCCTGACTAATTCTGCAGATGTAGTTATGTGAACTTCAGGACTCTGTGGTGAACGTAGGCTTTTTACATGCAGGGATTAAACTGCAGTTTTGTGAGAGTCCATGTGAAATTTTTCATGTTTGCTAAATGAAAATCCTTATTTGCTAAATGCTGTAATGCGTTTGAGCTGCTGCTAAAGACTACTGGCAAGTATTTAACAACATGTTTTAAACCTTTTCCTGGGCTCCAGTGTTTCTGTTATATTGGAGAAAAAGTTCATTGTGGTGTGTTGTGATTTCAGGAAGATACGGCTTTATGTGCTGCTTGTAGGGTTCACTAAGTGCAACTTTAGGTGTACTGAGAAAAGCCCAGAGCCAGTGCAGTCCTGTTTTCCCTGTCTTTTCAGCTTACTGTCAGTTGCAGCAAACTGCAGAAGAGGTTTTTATTTTGGAAAAGTGTCTGAGAGACAAGGTAACTTCCAGTCACACGCACTCACTAAATTCCAAATTTTCAGGGACACTTCATATTCAGTTACTGTTGGATGTCTTGGGATAGTTTTGATTAAGTTCAAATGTATCCCTGATTGCTTCCATCTGTTTATTATTCAACAGCATATGTGAAATGTGTCTACCCTGTCTCATTTGATCAGATGCTTTGGGCTTTTGGTGTCATTTATTTCAGTTTGCCTTCTCCCCTGCCACATCTGCTATAACCTTTAGGCTGAAGCAAAGGTGGCAGTCAGGGTCGGTGCTTCAGCAAGCCGATGCCCAGTAGGTGGGAAGGCACTGGGGAGCTCAAGGAAGCAGTGAAGAGCTCAACATAAATGTGTTGATTTTGCAGAACAAGGGAGAGTGGTTTGTTCAAAGACAAAAAGAATGGAAATTTTAATGAGATGTAGGAAGTAGTGTTTAGTCTTTTTATAGAACAAATATAGAAGAATTTATTTTTTTTATTCTTGACTCTTGTGTTATGTAACTGCCAAAATGCCGTTGTGGATCCCAGATTTTGCCTCCACAGCCATCAATTACTGATATACTTGGCTTGGCTGGATTGCAGGAGCTTTGTTCCTGGGGCTAGAGGTCTGTTACTAGACCTCAATTTGCATCCGTTGGAAACAATAAGTGTCCTTGCTTTTTATTAGGATTTCTTTATTCTGAATCATACTCAGCCTCACATTCCCTCGCTGACAGTTATTTTGTTCTTGATGCTTGACATAAAAATCTGAGCCGCTCCCTTAAAATGGGTGGTCTGAATAGTGACCTTAAAACTTATTAGCTAAAAACAATATAAAACCTTTAGGGACAACTGATTGCAAAAAAACCCTACTCGCTGTCTTTTAACTTTTCAATCAGGAGGTGTCTGTCACTTCAGATTTCTAGAACCATGCACAGTTCTGTGATCCAACAGCAAGAAAAAACATGGTATTTCTTATTGTGGTAATTTATAAGGTGTGCAGGCCTATTTTTTTATCCAGCTATCTTATGCGGTGTAATTAAAGCAGATGAATAGAGAACTCTCCTTTACAGAAGCACAATATTTGGTACTTTATTTTAAGCCTAATGCATTACACGTTGCATCTGGAATCCCTTATATGCATCAGGTATTCTGTAGTTGTAGCCTAATACAGTTCATGCAAAGCTTGTTCCACTGCGATCATATTACCTTACTTTATGCTGCCTTTAAAAAAATCTTTCTTCTCTCATGTTTAAAGTTTTCTAATCTCTAAAAAATACATTGATTTTTTTACAAACACTGATCTGTATTTCAGCTGATGTTCTGAGTGAAGAAGCTATCCTCAAGTGGTATAAAGAAGCGCATGTTGCTAAAGGCAAAAGTGTTTTTCTTGACCAGATGAAGAAATTTGTGGAGTGGCTGCAAAATGCTGAAGAAGGTACAGGTTCATTTAAAGAACTATGGTAGTCTTTTTGCAAATCAAATTTATTTTTTCAGATTTTAGTTGTAATAGGCATATGAAGTATACAGACTTAGAACAGAAAACAGCAGGCCTGAATGCTCCAAATTGTTTCCATCCATGCCCAAGCCTAACAACACTCACTGCTTTTTAACATTTGTGGTGTCCTTATGAAGTCCTTAAGTCATCAGGTACCACTTGGATGTAGATAAATTCTTTAAGCTTCTGCAGGGAGGAATGCTGTGCTGATGACAGCATGAAGTACCTTGGTGTTAGCATATGCAACCTAACAGTTTTCTATATCAGTGCCTTTTCTGCTATTATCATCTGTACCAGTGACATGAACTTAGCATAAGCCTGCCTGTGCCACTGCAGTTGAAATTGCTTTTAGCTGAATGATCAGGCTAAGATGTGGTCTGTATTTGCTGCTTTAAAAACATTACCGGGGAGGGGAACTAGTTTCTTTAATCCCTAAATTTTGTTTTTCTTACATTTTGCATAGGAAATTACTTTGGTTTGTACTGAATATGTAAGTTATCTTTTTTGTCTTGAAAAGGAGTTCCAAATCATTTGGAAAGATCAATCCATGTGTAATAGATAGGGATGTAATTATTAGTATTCATTTGCATCCATTTAATGTAATTGATTTTAGAAATTTGGAGGGAATCCATAGTAACCATCCACCGTGCCCTTGACTTCGAACCATTTGATAAATAGTTTTGCAGTTGGTTACTTAAGCATCTCCCAAGCTGCANNNCTTGAGACTGGACTAGCAACCTTGATCTAATTAAGCATTTTTCCCCGTCTTAATCTTCTGCTTGTGTGCCTTTCTGTTGCTCTTTATCCTTTCCTGCATGTCCCCTCTGCCAGATGTCCTTAATTACAAAGTACAGTACAAATGGAGACAAAATGTTGCTTTAAGAACATGCAGATCATGTTTGCTCTGAGAAATCTGATCTAATGTGTAATATTTGTTGGCAGCAAGCCCTTTCCTGTCATGTGAACACAGACAGAAATACAACATGAGGCAAAGTAGCTTTAGGTGACAAAACCACCATGTATGTTCCTATTTCTAAATTACTTCTACTTCTCCTGCTTCTACTTCAAAATTACTTTTATTGTATGCTATACAAATCAAAAAAATTTGTACAGACTTCATACCTGCTGTAGGGTAACACCACATATGCCTTTCTAGATAGGCTTTATGATGCTGATGATTGATATTTGCAGAGCAAATAGTTTAAAGGGTGCTTCCTGGATGATAACAGTACAGCCTATCCATAGAGATTAGAAAAGCGAGCAAATAGTGCTGATCCTTCAGCTCAGATACATGTTGCATGGCTGTGCAGATGAGGACCAGAATAATTTGTAGTAATCTGGTTAAAATTCTAGTGACAGACCTGTAAATGAAGAGCTCCACCAAGGAGGGTAGCAGAGTAGATCTTTATCTTCTGAAGCTGTGTGTTTCTTTCTGGCTAACTATTTAATCTGCTAATCTTTCCTAGGAAATACTAGGTGTAATGAAAATTTTCATTTGAATTTTGGAAGGATATCTTGTTATTTTTACAGAATTACTCATATCACTGTCCTTGTGCAACCTACGTGAAGTGTTTTACTTTCTTCTCTTCTAGAGTCGGAGTCTGAAGGTGAGGAGAACTGAGACTGTTTAACAAAGCACAGTCTCAATCTAGGTTAATGCCAAATGCGCTTGGGAATGCTGTACTGTTCAAGCAAAGAGGCTTTACTTCAGTGTCATACAGAAAACTATAGGCTAGGCTTTCCTTTTGTTTAGAAGAATAAAGGTTTTTAATGGAGCCCTGAGGCATTAGATGCTTTACTTGGGACTCTTTACTCTGGCTCATTGTACACTAACTTAGGCAAAGACATTCAGCAAGGAGCCATATAGAAAAAGTGAAATGAAATACTTATGGACTCCTTTTTATTAACGGTCTTTTTCAGGTACTATGGTATATGAACACTCCAATTTCTGTTTATAGAACCGTTTGGTCTGTGTTTGTAGCTCAATATTGGCTTGTGTATGTGATTTGACACCACCACATTTTTTTGAATAAATGGCTTTTATATCTTATTTTCATGGTGTTAGTGTGTATGTTTTCTAAATTTGGTCTGCCAAAGATATTAATCCCTTCATGTGGAAAAATGAACTGGTCTATGAAAAATATGTAGGTATTTTTCCAGGACTTGAGAACATTG
>JANZLP010000064.1:13948844-13960777 GCA_026930925.1 Chelictinia riocourii | reverse complement strand
CAGACCACAGGCCACCTTAAGCAAAGCCTGAAGATCATCTGAAAGGTTCAGATAGACCAACTTGCAGCTGTTTGTTCTTTTCTTAACATAGATGAGAACACTTCACCCAATTTCTGTGATTATTGTTCAATTTCTTTTCAAATCCCACTCTGCTTCAAAATACTGTCATGTGTTCCTTGAAAGGCTTATCAACTACTTTTGAAGGACCATCCAGCATGCTGCCCATTGCTAGAGAAACCTCACCCTTAATTTTGTAATCTGAAAGAGCCCAGATCCAAATTTACGAAGTGTAGAGTCAGGGAATTCTTGTAAGAGAAATCCTGGATAAAAAATTCATGCTTGCTGGAATCTTGCTGCCTCTGGGATATCTCTTTTAGTAAGCATTTCTTATGACAGGAGCTGCAAACTGGCTCCAGATATACGCCCTCAGAAATAAACCAGCAATATTTTGTACCTCTGAAATGAGCAACTTTTAATCTCTAGCAGATAGACTAGATAGCAGCTCCATTGACTATTTAGGGGAAATTACAAACTTCTAAAGTTTTGTGGTATCTTGGTGATGCAATCTATTGTAGCTATAGGGACACAGTAAGAATATTTGTGTGTGAAGAAACAGTTCTGAACACTATTGTACTGAGATCACTAGAATTGCTAAGAACACTGACGGTCATAAAAACTGGCACTGTGGAAATTTTGAAGCTGTTTTTATCTACTGTTTTCTAGAAGATTAAAGATGTACACTGAAAATAAGCACTTCTTTTTTAAATTATCTTTTATTACAAAGAATGCCCATGATAGCTTTTTTTTCTACTTTGATATATTTTTTGTCAGGGACGTTACAAAGTTACTTATACAGTACAGAATACAAATTATAAATAAGGCAACTTCCTTTAGAAGAAACAGAAGAACAGCTCTTTTCACTGGACAGATAGTCTTCTAATTCAGTATCTTCAGTGATAGTGTAAACAGAAAAATATTTAAAGAAAATTCTGAACTGCAAAAGAACACTCTGGACATTGGTCTGTTTTTTTCTGTCTCTAATATACAAACATTTAAGAGACAGCTTCTTCATAGCTGAGATTGTTAAAACCATACTTTTAGAAAGCACCTGAGGCTCTACATTGAAGCTGATGCTACACAGCTAGTGGTGAAAACAGGTTAAGTAACTATAACTGAGGAGCTAAACATTCATCTTGCATGCAGGGCACATTGATTGGAAGGTTTTCAGAGGACTTGTTACCAGCAAGTGTTAAATGCTACAAGTTACTCTGTGGGCCAGACTGAATTCAGAGAACCGGAGATAATGGGACTATGAAGGTGATACGTAGCTCGCAACAGTTGTGGCTTGCTTAGGGATACACAGTCTGGTTAGGACCCTTAACAGGACAACTGTGGGGAAAAAAAGAAAGGATAAAGCAAACAATATATCTAATGGTTTGTGGGCAGTTTTCAGTACATGCATGTTCTCCTGTAGTGCTGAGAAGAAACAACATGCCATGACTGCTGTTTGTAGAATAAAAGTGTCCAAGAGTTTCCCATAGCAAAGGTACCTGCTCCTGTTATCCTTTCTCCAGTGTTACTTTTTGCTCTATGTAATGTGGTATCTCACTGGAGTCAAGCTGGCTTTAACTCTCCAGAGGCAGTTTTTTCCCTGCTTTCCTGCCCTAACAGACTCAGTGTCCTCTCTCCTCTCTTCACTTCCTCATATGTCTCGGTCACAACTGGTGCAAAGAAAATTTACTGTTGGGATGGTGGCAAGTTGTAGTCACTCTGGGAAAAGATATTACCAGTATAAATTACAAAAACTACAAAAATGACAGTTGCTCATTGAGAAACAGCCTCTAGGAGTAAGCCCTGGACAGGTTACCCAGGCAGGCTGTAGTCACCTTGTGACAGAAGGCTGTAAATTATGGGTAGGATGATTAGCCATCAGGCATGACACAGGTACAGCTCACTATGCTTTTGAGAACTATGGATTCAATGAACAACTGCATTTTGTATCATGTCAATGAAAATAGTTTGAGTGGAACTAACACATACCCCATTTTTGTTCTCACGCAGGCTATTTCCTGAGCAGGTATTAAAATCACTGTGTTTGGTCATTCTTGTTTGTTTGTTTGTTCTTGTTTATTATTACTTACATGTTATTGGAAACTCTCTGTGTAATTATACAGATTTCGTATTGGGTTTAGCCTTGGCCTTTGGCATTCAAACATCTGTGTATCTATTTGCTATTTTTTCATATTCTTTCTATGTATACCTACTAGATTTGATAGGAAGTCCCATTAAAAAGAGAAAGAAAACAATTGCCATTAATACAATACCTGCAGCTTGTCTTAGTCATGGAAAGGTTTTATAAAGCTAAATTAAAATTCATGACAACTAGCTATATTTATTAAAATTAGCTCAGGTTTGTTGGCACAGAAATTAAACTCTGGCATGCCAACTGCATTGTCACTTCTAATTTAGATCATTTTTTTTACTCATTAGTCTTACTTTGTGTATACCCTTTCCTCTTAATGAGAGCAGAAAGAGAACTTGCAGCCTACTGAGCTAGCCATCATAATTGTAAGCTTGTTTCAGGCCCTCTCAAACCACAGTTTTTGTTAATATTATAAGCCAATTTAGCAACAAAGCCCTGTTAATAAATATAGTTCAGTAATATTTTTAAAGCAGAAGTAAACCGATCTGCTCTTTATGTATTCTTTCTGTGTATAACAGCACAGAAGGTCTTGGTGCAGCAAGATGATATGTTGGTGCAGTTGGATCATATGCTGCCCACATTTGCTGATTGTCACGATGATTTACTGTTGTGACCAAAACTTCCCTGTTTTTGCATACTAATAATTGTAGGCTGTTTGTAACATTTATGGCCAAAGCATTGGAAATAACCTCTAAGGTTATATCTGTAGTAATAAATTTAATGTGTGCCATGGAACTTCCTGGACATTAAAACTCAATCAGTGGTAGTTTTAAATGGTTAGAATCATCCTTTACACACTTTTGGCATGTTCCCACATAATTTCCAGGGGCAGTTAAGAGGTTAGCACAAGCAGGTGGCCATTTGCAGTTTGCATGCAGCCACCTTAGTTTGGAAACAAAGCAAATATAATAGCATAGATCTGATTCGTTGTGTACCGGTCAGCCTCAGTGGCAGGGAAGGATCCAGGGAACAGAAGGTATTTGTTGGTCCTGATAGTTTGACTGTCACAAACACTATACAATATATGCAGAAACAGTAATTTTCTTTAAATGGATTTGTAGTTGCAGACATAACTCCTTGTATATTCAGGTAACAAACATAAATTTACCCCTTCAACAAGGAAGGAGGGGAGAAGGAAGGAGTGGCAGTTGGTCATACAAGTGTCTAACTGCTGGTGTCTTGGTTAAGAAGCTCTACCAGGTCCTCCTGACTTGCCCTCAGGAAGGGGTGACTTGTTACCACTGATTACTTTATAGCTCTCAGTACTTGATTGGGAGTGGATTACATTGGATTAAAATAATGAGTGGCTCTTTACTTTTCAGGACAAAAGCATAAAGCTCACTGGGAATGATAATGTAAGACCATTTTAGCTATATAATAAAATTTACTTTTAACATGTGTGGGGGAAAAGGATTGCTGAATGTTTTAGGCAGGCAAGGTTAATTTAAGCTGCTTGCTGTATCTGTATAGCTCTTTAGAACTTTTTTGGTTTAGATTAAAAAAACCAGCTCTCTTGTACTGAGAGGCAGTTTCTGTATAAACTCTCTCTCTTTCCATATAGGAGAGAAAACCTGAGGATAGTAAGCAATGTGCTGATTTTCATACTTACTCTATAATTAAATTGTTCCTTTATTCCTGTGCTTACAGGTGAAGCATGCTTTTCATTTTAAATATAATAGCATCTGAGCAGAATCATGATCCTGCCTCACAGATGATGCTTATTAATTTCTCAAATTTTCTCAAAGTGGAAAAAATCTTGAACCCTGTCTCTAAATGTTGGGGGGGGGGGGTTGTCTACTTTGGATTTTTTTCTGGCCCCTGTTGGAACAATAAAGACTACAGTTTTCATTTGATTAGTGCAATTCAATGAATTTGAAATAATTAAAATACCATTATTAACAAAGACCTTTCAGCACTAACCATTATGTGAGGATCATAGTCTACTTGCCCAAATATTAATTGCTTCATCTTTTTCATCCTTTATATGGCTCTTCAACTTCTGGAAATGCTTCCCAGGTTAAATATTCAATAGAAAACTGGGTGTAATTTTAAACACTGGCATAGCAGAAGCACCTGCAAGGGTAGTATAGTGGGGAGCCAGATGTAGGGATGAGAGAAGAGAAAAAGAACATGCTGGTTCTGTCCTATATTTACAAAAATACAAATAGCAGGGGAAAAAAAAGTTTTTATCAAGCTAATACTCATTAAAACTCTATACAGTTCAACTAGTACCTGCAAATGAGGCTTCTGTAAGAAAAGTTGTCTTAAAGCAGTGTACTATTAGTCCCATTACCGAGTTTCTTTTTTCTAGATATAATTATTTCTGTTTAAGTTTTAAAAAGTGGGGCAGAATTTCCCTCAGTATTCCTGGTTCCTCACACTAAAATGTTTGTGTGACCTTCCCAGTCACTAAAGAATCAGCATATAGGCTATTCACTGACCCTAATTCAACTTCCCTAGACAATTAGTTCCTTGAAATGAGTATGAGGAGAGTGATCTGAGTTACCATAGATATTCTTTCTTAGCAGAAGAAAGGTGCATGGAAAATAACATCTAAATCAGCGGTAGTACTGTATATGCCCATAATCTGAGCTGCATAAATCACAATTTAAAATCACAATCCTCTTTCTTCCTCTTCTCACCTCCAGAAAGGCAGAAAAGAAATCACAGATAACCAAACCAGATTTCTTCTGTGTTATTTGCACTGGAAATGACTAGAAGGAGTCAGCACACAGAATTAAGCTGAGGGAAGTAAAATTTTGGCCATGGACAGAAAGAGTAGGATAAAGGCTAGAAATGAGTCAGAGATGACCCTAAGATAGCAAGCTTATAATTCTTACAAATTCCTCCCAAATGACAAGACTTTTGTTGGTCCCATGGTGATCCTGTGAAACTCCATCCCACTCAGGAATTTCTGTCTATTAAAAGTCCCTCCTTCCAAAGAGCTCCCACCTTGTGAAATGAGTGAGGGGCCAGGAGACAGAGCTGAGGAGGGGACTGTGCAGGGCAGGAGAAGCAGAAACAGGGCAGAACAGGTGCAAAAGAATATTGTTCATTTTGGAGTTAGGGCAGCAGATGCGACTGCTGACAAATGAGAGCTCTAGAAGCTTCAGAGGATGATAGCCACAAAGCATACTGGATACAGAAGAATGTGTTCATTAATATAGCACCTCATACATGCCAGGGCTAGGGAAAGGCACGGTTCATTAGATGCACAAGCACATTTTTCTTAAAAATCTCATCATTGGATGGTATCATGATTCATGACTATAAAGGCAAAAGTGCTGGATTTGAGCAATGAGAAGAAAAGTGATCACTAATGGTTCAAGATAATTTATTAAGGGAAGATGTGATCTTTAGACCTAGTAAGCCACCTGGGTACTAGCTACTAGCCTAGAGATAAAATGAGAAGGGACTAGATAGAGCTGTACAATACACACAAAAGTGATCTGCATAGAGGTTAAAACAGTTGCCCACATGACATCAGCCACAGTCATCTTTTGCAAGACCAAACATGTTGTTAAACCTGGCAGAACATTACTTGAAAAAAAGAATAAAAAGAAGAAAAGCCCAACAAAAAACTTAAGCTGTAACGAAGGTTCTAAGATTGCTGAATCACGGTTGTATACTTCTTGCTTGTTTTACACTGAATATGAGGCAAGATCTCTACTGTACCCAAATTATCAAATAGAAAAAGAAATACTGAGACAATAGATCAGGCAAAGAGACAGTAGGACCATCAGGTAAGGACAGATTTGCAAAAGCTACGGATAATGTGATATAGAAATTTTTAGGTAACTGCGTCTAAAAGGCCCCAGTGACACATGAGGATGTTCTCCATGCGTTCTGTGATTCTCTGTGTGCTGAACATCTGAAGTTTCATATTTGTTGTTAAATAAGTGGCTGACCAATATGAGTGGATTTCCAACAGCGGGCAGTGGATTACAAGATGTGGTTTCTGCCTACCAGCATGAGTTTTCCTTACTCTCTGTTTCCAAATTAGGGAGTTGAAAAGTAACCACAGTACCTCACCAGTGCCACGCAAGTTCCCATGGACCTAGAAAGGAACTGGGAGATGAAGTGCACCATGGGAGGCTAAAGCCTACTTCCTCCTTCGTGTAGCTCCCAGTAGATTTGGAGCTGGCAGAGGAGGCAGCATAAGTATGGGTGTCTCTGACAGTATCTGAGTAGCACAAGAGGTCAAAGAACAGTTGAGATCTTGAGGTCCCAGTGAAGAATAAGAAGTTGCTAAAGACTTTGTTCAATTTCAGTGAGGAAGTAAAGACAGACTGGAAGCAATTAAATTAAAAATTAGAAGAGGAGCCTTAAACAATGCCTGTAAGCTTTCAACACTAAGATAATGTAGCTGAAGAAAAGAATGAAAGCAGAGCAGCAATTTATGTTGTGTATGGAGTGATCACAGCACACTTGTGTTGACAGAGGAAGAAATCAGTGAGCAGGGAGAAGCTAGGGGTGAAAAGAGTACTGAAAGGGACTGGGAAGTTTAGGCTGGAAAAAACTGAGTGCTTTGATAGATGAATGGGTTTGGAGTGAAGAAAATGCATTCATTTCCAGTTTCAGATGTCTAATTGCCTATGCAATTGTCTTGTAGAAAATGCTTTCACCTTAAGTTTTCATCAAAAATTTTTCTTGTCTTTTCAGAGTAGTTGCTACTTTTAAACTCTAAAAAAAAAAAGATACATGACCTTACTTGGCACAGAAGGTCACATATCTTGGCTTTCCATCTGGTTAAGTAATTCAGTTGAAAAATGAGCTAAGCAACAGAGCCATTTTTGTCATTTTTGTGAGTGCCTTACAAAAATACTTGCTTGAAATGCTTTCACTTCACACTTCTTTACAGCTACCTTCCTGCCCAGTGCTAAACACAGCCCTCTGTCTTTACTGTGTTTTGTGCCTCAGAAAAAATGAATAGCAGTCTCTGGGCTTGCATACATAGGAACATTCAGAAAAAATATTCCAAATTAACTGCATGGACATCCTGGAATATGAATTTGAGCTAACTTCAAAAGTCTATTAATTAAAAAACATTCAAATCTGTTACAGATACTTCTATTTGGAAGTGACTTCTGTTGGTTTAGCCAACTTCTAAAGTAAATTAAACAAAAGCATTTTACAGCCACTTTCAGGCTCTATTTATGGTTTAAATAATGCATTTTAAAAGCTTATTAAAATTAATCTTCCTGAAGGTTCTGGCTAATAAACCTTGCTAAGTTTTGGTAGGGTGAATGATAAGGTTATGATGTGTAGTTCTCTGTTCTGCTCCTCTCCTTAGGCTGCTGGACAGAGAGTAGCAGAACAAGATGTATGCTTGCTCTGCAGCCGGGGTAATTCATGAATCGTACATAGCACAAATTTATGTTCAGTGAAAGCAAATAGAATGGACTGTGAACTGGGGAGTCACGAGGCAAGGACACATTGCTTGCTGTGCTGCGGCAGTGGCCGTCTTTGGCAGAAGGTGAGGCAGGCAGTGAAAAGGGGTAACATCTTCAGTGTTCCTGAACATCTTCACTTGTAGGATTTGGCAGGACTTGCGTCAGTAGCGTGACGGTCTCTGTGTAAACAAGCTTTCTGTCTACAAACTGTGAAGTGGGAGTGTGCTCTCGCCTGGTAATCTGCAAAAAGTGAAGGTGTTAAGTTAAACTGTTTAGGTTTTTGGTTTTTTTTTTTTAAAGTCTCTATTTTACTGATACTGAAAATGTGTCTTTCAAGAGAAGTTGCTGTGGAATAAGGCAGGATAACACAATGCCCTTTGCTCTGCACTGGTGGCTGTTTTCAGTTACTGAATATTCTTGTTGAATGTGAAGTAGTTAATTATCCTGGAGTGTTCAACTCATTGCACGTGGAAGGAGTTGTAGAACATTTGAATTTGCACTGTAAATTCATACTCTCAATTAATACAGAGTAGTTTCTTTGTGTAGATAAGCTGTAAGAGTCCTTTTTCATTCACTCAAGGCCGTGTATCCTTGAGTATCTTTCCACACTCTTCTGGCAGTACAAAACTCTGCTTCTCATGTTGTGGACATCCCTGATGCCAAAGATACTTATGCAGTGAGGCCATGCTGCAGAAACTGTGTGCAAGAGGAAATTCTGAATGCAGTTGGTGGGAGAAGGCACTCTTCCTTCTCTGTAGTTATGATTAATTATGTACAAATTGATTTGGATGAACATATGGAATCTTTTTTGTTTATGTGGTTCTGGATAGGAACACTGACTACTTTTCGAACTTAGTGTGTAGTAATGCATATTAAACTCCTTTTTAGCCTTTAAGTAGTTACGCATCACTTTCTTCTCCTGTAATTTAGTCCCAATAAGCTGGTAGTAACCTGCAAAAAAAACCCAAAATATGCCCCTTTAAATATTCCTGATGCTTCCCAAACTAAATACTCCCTTTTGACTAATAAAACAGATCACATTATTTGGCATGGGCTCTGCTCCTGACCTCAGAAAAACAGTCTTGAAAATGAAATTCAGACAGTTCAGAGCAGCTGGAAACAGCTTTTTTGTAAGTGCTACTAGGTGTTGGTTTCTACTTTCTTCTTAGGATACCTGGTTTTGTGCTGGAGGTTCTTCTGTCAAGGCTAGTGCAAGTATTGTTCATAGACTTGTAACTATTTATATTCTGTCTCTGCCTTTGTGGAGCTGAGAACTGGCCTATTTCGGGTTTCTGTGTTGCTTTGTATTCTGGCAAATACTGTATAATGCCTAAGTTTGTATATGCCAATTGGCATTTTCACGTACATTTGAAAAAGTCCAAGAAAACTCAAGTGTTTTGGTGTATTTTAAAATGCATGTGTTTATTTATAGTTGATGAGGAGTGAAAGGGCAAATGTTAATGTACAGTTGTTGTACATTCATAAAGCAATAGTTTTCCAGATGCTTCCAGTGTACAATAAGATGTTTGGTTTTATTTAGTAAACATTAATGGACGAGGAAGAGAACTCATTTCTTTACTGCAAAAGTGGTGCGGCTTTAGTGGGACCGCTCTGCTATATCATTCATTAAACTGTCAGAAGACAAACATTAATACCACGGAGTGGAAGGATGTGGAAACCATAAACTCCACTACAACACAGGGAAGTTTCACGTCTGCCTGGGTGTTCATCCATCGCAGTGGGGACTGGTTAAGGATTACAGAGACCGAATGTGCCAGTCTGTTGTGTTCGCCTCACAAGGTGGATGTCCCCTCCTTCCCTACCTCCGTGTTGGACCCTTGGAGGAATTGTGCTCGTCCTCCATTTTGCATTGAAGTGTGTAAGTCTGTGCTTCTGCTGGAGGTGGTGTCCCTGTCCTCCCCCTGCCCACCCACCACGTGTTACCACCCTCTTTACGCTAGCATTCATTAACAGCATGGTTAACTGGGTAATAGACACGGTCCAGTGGGAAAGGGATTGGGTTTTTTGCATTGTAGGATGAAGTCTCTGATCAGCTCCCAGATCTTGCAGGTCATCTGCCTATACCAGTGCTATTCTGGCACAAGTGCGAAGCAAGGGACTATCTTTTGGGGAGGGGTGTGTGCAACAAAAAATTAGGTCAATTTTAGCTTAGAATTATGCCCATGGCAGGTGGCTGGACGTGATGCTGTCTGGTAGAACTGCAGCTGCCGCAGAAAGAAATGGATTGCTGTTACGTTTCTGTACTTATACACTTCCCTGTTCCTGAGGCAAGAGAAGTCCAGTAAACTGATCTGATGTAAAACTGTTCTTTCTTTTTTGGAGCCTGGCAGAAGACTTGACTAAGTTTTCTGTCAGATGAGTTTGCTAGACTGTCTTTGTGGCCAAAGAGTTATTAGATCTGGTGGAGAGTAAGCTAAGGGAGGGAGGGGTGAGGGGAAGGAGGCAAACAGGAGCTCTTTTTTCAGGGGAAGCCTGCAGTTGCACCAGATTGGAAGATGCTGGAGACATTATATTACATCACATCTAAATATTTAAAGTAATAAATTACAGTGTGGGTAAAGTTTCAGTTCACGAGTGCTTTTCTTTCTTCCTTCACAGTTCTAATTACTTGCTTTTGAATCAATGAGTTTTCTTTTGACATGAAGGGAAAATGTAGTAAGAATCAGAAATACTTTGTCCTTAACAAAGCAAAACAAAATTCTGTGTTTGAATCTTTTAATTCTTTTGAATACTTTTGGTTTTTTAGCTCTGTTATGAAATGTTTCTCTGTGTGTCTATAAAGTCAATCTTAATCATGAGATTTTGCAGTATCCACAGAGATTAGCTGACTTTGTGGTCTTAAGACCAAACATAAGGTAGTATGAGTAGTAGTTCTACATTTTATTTACTGAATAAAATGTTAAATTTTGACATAGTAAAAGTGGACATATTAGAATTGCTAATAATTTTGCTATTAAAAATGTCTCCTAAAAATTAGAACTCGTACTTAGTTGTTTTGACATTTAAATACATTTATTTTATGTCATAGATGACTCAGATTCCCACCAGCCTGCTAAGTGTGTTAATTTCCAAAAGCTGTAAAAGGCAGGCATTAAAAAAAAGAAATAGACTGTGCAGCATGCCCTTCAGCACTGATCACATGCTCATTACCTCCTAGTCCCCTGGTTTGGTTTGTATCCTGGTTCCTTGTCCTCAGAAGACACATGCATGTGCTAGTTTGTCCTGAGATAATGCCTAGGAATTGAGGGAGCTCTGATGGTCCTCTTGTCTTCTTCCATCAACTCAGGAGACCCCACTAGTGTATGAGGGCACACAGGAATGAAATAAAGCGCAGGTTGCAGGGAGAAGCTGGGCTGGTACAACGCATATAGCGACTAAGAGCATGCATGTGGGGATACCCTTGGGATGGCAGGAGGGAATTTATGGTCCCTGAGGGCCCCTGGCCCCATCCAGAATATTGGTGTCTGTGGGTTTACCGAGCTCCTGCCTGTCTCTGTCGATCTCCTGGGTGAGTATCACTCAGCCGTGACTTACCGGTTGCCCAATTCATTATCCGTTCTTGGCCTTCTGACAGAAGATCTTGGGATGTGAAGCTCTTCAAGCTCAACTCAGACAACCGGATAACATCAACAGCTAACGAAAGGGGAGAGTGTTCTGAGAAAGCAGTGAAATGTTCACTAATATTACTTTGGGTTTTGGACTACTATTTGTACTTGAGTGCACCGTCAGCAAGTTTGCGGATAGCACCAAGCCGAGTGGTGCGGCTGGTGCTCTAGAGGGAAGGGATGCCATCGGGAGGGGGGACCTTGACAGGCTAGCGAGGTGGGCCCCTGTGAACCTCATAAAGTTCAACAAGGCCAAGTGCGAGGTCCTGCACATGGGTGGGGGCAATCCCAAGCACAAATACAGGCTGGGTGGTGAGTGGATTGAGAGCAGCCCTGAGGAGAAGGACTTGGGGGTGTTGGTGGATGAAAAACCGAGTGTGACCCAGCAATGTGTGCTCATAGCCCAGAAAGCCAGTCGCATCCTGGGCTGCATCAAAAGAATTGCGGCCAGCAGGTTGAGGAAAGTGATTTTCCCCCTCTACTCTGCTCTCGTGAGACCCCACCTGGAGTAGTGCATCCAGCTCTGGGGCACCCAACATCAGAAGGACGTGGACCTGTTGGAGCATGTCCAGAGGAGGGCCACAGAGATGATCAGGAAAGGCTCCTTTGAGGACAGGCTGAGAGAGTTGGGGTTGTTCAGCCTGGAGAAGAGGAGGCTCCGGGGAGACCTTACAGCAGCCGTCCAGTACCTAAAGGGGGGACAGTGCTTAT